>JADNRX010000103.1:0-154589 GCA_015501595.1 Hymenopellis radicata | reverse complement strand
TGGAGATATTTTTTTGACAAGTCTCGTCTGTTCGCCGCATTTCGCATGAGTCGGTCAGTCGGTGCCCGTCTGCGTACGGAGGTGAGAGCTCGACAGCTTATAAGACTCAGATGAACAGTTTCTGAGTATTCCTCATAATAGTCAACATAAATGTTAGGTCTGCATATTTCCCAGAGACCTTGCTATATCCAGAGAGCGACGGGGAAACACATTCCAGGGCAGGGACCTACCAGAGATCTGATCCCAGGGCAGGGGATGCCAGGGATGCCGGGCCCGGGATAAAGTCACCGGGATAACCCTACTGTTTTACTGATGAACAGGCGAAGACCCTGACCCTCAATGTCTCGACGCACTGCTATCGTCACCCGCTGCACGCAACGCCTCGTCGGGAGTTCCTGTGCTCTTAGGCTCGCCGAGGATGGGTGCAACGTTGCGATCTGTGATGATCCGTCGCAGCAAGCCGAGTTGTCGCAGCTTAAGCGCGAAATCGAGTCCAAGGGCGTCAAGTGCTGCTCCTACGTCTGCGACCAGTCGAACGAACAAGATGTCAAGAATCTGATCGGAAACGTTGTCGAGGATCTTGGTGGTGTGGATATCGTAAGTCTACATCGATCAATGTTTATCGTCCATGCACTGACGAGATCAATAGGTGGTTGCTACTTTCCATGGTACTCCTTTAGCACCTGCATCTAGCACCATTGTGTCAAGTCGGTTGTTTACATACACTGCCATTGAACGGTGTATTAACACGATGATGTAGTGTCCGCTGAAGACTTCGACAAGTCCCTTGCCATTAGGCCGAGGAGCTTTTTCCTTATTCTGAAGCACACAAGCGCTCAAATGATCAAGCAGGGCCACGGAGGCAGAGTCATCGGTCTCACCACTATGGCCGCGTTGCAGGGTACGCTTAGACAGTCAATAATCCAAATTTCTTCTCATGATTCGGTAGCCGTTTCCCCTCATCTGTCTGCGTACTGTGCGGGCTGCTTTGCTACTCGGGGATTGATGCAAACTGCAGGTATGGGATGCATACCTGACTGCGTTTTCCTCACACTTAGGTTGAGTTTTCTAGCTTTGGAACTCGGCCAGCACAGCATTACTGTCAATCTTCTTTCACGTTCGTATCAACAAGCTCGTCAATACGAAGTCGTCTCATTTATCGTATAGACTCCGTGCTTCAGGACCCAGCTGGTTCAGTGTATTTTCTGGCGTGTATTTATCTGATAATGAGTACATACAGCCGAGTCCGCCATTGCTGCCCTCAGCAGCCTCCAGCCTGGTTGGGATTTGCAGGAGAGCCAAAAATTCGTATGGACACATTATCATGTGTAAAAGTCCTTCATCAAGGTCATTGACAGATCGCGAACCGTACCCCGCTTCCCAAGAAATCAGCAGCTAGCCAAGATATCGTCCCGGTCGTCAGCATGTTGGCCTCCAAGGAATGTGACTTCATGACGGGTGAGTCCTGCTGGCGTTCCCATTTGACACGCTGACTGAACGTTGAACTCGTACCTGTAGGACAAACGGTAAGTTCTTTGCTTCGGAAATGTTTTCACGCTTTTGACGCGCTCTATCCGGTAGATTTCAGTCAACGGAGGGCTGTTGATGAATTGAAAGGTACCGCGGCTGATCAAAATGTACACTAGTAGTTGGCTTTACGAAATGAATGTGTCGAGCAGTGTTTCCAGTTGGAGATGAGTCCCAAGTCCGCGATTCCACGATGATACGGGAAGGTTTACGGTCCGTGAACTTCTAATTGATGACAAGGACAGGTACGATTTTAAATGAAAGAAGAGAGGGCTTGAACTTCAGGACTCGACCTTTAGACTTAGAAACAAGCAGTGAGTTGGGGAGGTATCAAGGCAAGACGAAAGCCACGCGACTCGATTTCAGCAGAACGTATCAAGCAAGAGTTATACATAAACAGCAGAGACAGCCGATAGACGCCAAATGTACAAGAAATATGAGAGAGTAACGACTCTTGTTTGGCCATGCTTTACAACGTTCGGAAACATCGGTCGATCAGATACTTTTCCCATTCACGAACTCAGTCGCGAACTCTCTTTTGTTTAGCGCAGGCAAGGACGCGCGGAACAGCAATGTTACTTGCCGCATGGCACCATGATTGATATCACGAGGACTGCGTACGTACTATTGACGCGTCGTCATCCAGATCTGGCTGCGAAGACCGTGTTTCGTACATAAAGCGCACTGGAGTCGGAAAGATCACGTATACATTCCTTCTTTCCTTCCCTCGACGCACGCCATGCTGCGTTTAAACCTACTGCTCTCGTCTGCTCTTCTTGCGATTGCCCAGGCGGATTTTGATTGGACTTCTGTGAGCACCGGCGGTTCCTCCGACTGTCCTCTTCTTCACTACTGCTTAGATTGAGCCCTCAGAAAGCCTCGGATGGGTCGAATGTCTGGATGGCTTCCAATGTGCGCGTCTTCAGGTACAGTAGCCGACGCGATACTACTACGGATGATTGACAGTGATCTTCGGTGACAGGTTCCCATCGACTACTCCAACGAGGCTGGTGATAAAGCCGCCCTTGCTGTGATCAAGTACGCATCGACTGCGCCGGCCGATGAATATCAAGGCGCCATCCTGTTCAACCCGGGCGGTCCTGGTGGAAGCGGCGTTGATTCCCTGCAAACTTCGGCCCAATAATGGCGGCTGTGGTCGGTCCCCAATACGACATCGTTTCCTTCGATCCTAGAGGTACTTCCCACCCCTCTCCCGAAAGTTTACTAACGTGGTTTTGAAGGACTCGGTGTTTCTTCGCCGCGAGTAGAGTTCTTCGCTACGGAAGCTGAACGCGCGTTGTGGTTGGCCAATCCTTATGCGTACTCTACAACCCTCAATGCTACCAACGATCCCCTGGCTCTCTCGAGGATGTGGGCGAATGGACAGGTTCTTGGGCAGCTGACCAAGGATCGTGATACGTCTGGCTTGTTGGAGTTCATCGGGACTGATAACGTTGCGCGCGATATGCTCCGGATTACAGAAGCTAACGGACAAGATGACTTGATGTACTGGGGTGTTTCGTACGCATCATCCTTTGCTTGGCAATTCTAAAAACTCAATATACTACTCAGGTACGGAACAACCATAGGCGCGACGTTTGCTTCCTTGTTCCCTGTAAGTCTACTTGTTTCAACTTCGGGGAACACAGCTCAGAGTGCGAATGTAGGATCGCATAGGACGCATGGTTCTTGATGGTGTTATGGATGTAGATGGATATTATGCGAGTAAGTAGGCACCTTTCGAACTTACCAGAGAGCTCACTGTATATCTCGTTTCCAGGCGACTGGCGCAATGAAACTCTCGACTCGGACCGCACGATGCAGACGTTTTATAATGCCTGTCATTCGGCCGGTCCTGAGGACTGTGCATTCTATGCCTCTTCTCCGCCCGAGATTGAAGCCAACTTGAACGATTTATACGCTTCAGTCTTGGCTTCGCCAGTTCCGGTTTACTCTCCTTCTTCGCCGCCTACGGGATTGTCGATTATCGCGTTATGAGAAATGCGGTCAAGGCGGCGTTGTACACGCCGTATGCCTCTTTCACAGCACTCGCGCAGGGCCTTGCGCAGCTCGCGGCCGGCAATGGGTCTGCAATTTACCAGATGCAGCTTGGAAGTGCGCCGTTCGAGTGCGACTCTCCCAACTCGACCTCCACATACCTGAACACCTGGGAAGTGCTCCTTGCTGTTTCATGTGGCGATGGCGTGGAGATTACAGACTCTGTTGCGGACCTCCAGGATTACTGGAAGGAAATCAGCGGTATATCGTCTTTTGCTGACGGCTTGGTCTGGCTGCGCGCCACTTGCGCGTATGTCGTTTCCTTGCTCGTTCGTATAACAATATCTGATATTGCGCAGAGGATGGAAAGTTCATCGCGAAGACCGCTTCTTGGGACCTGTCTCTGGGAATACGAGTTTCCCGCTTCTCTTCATTGGTAACACTGCTGACCCAGTAACGCCCCTCGCTTCGTAAGTCATGGTCATATCTTCCTGGCGGGTGAGTCTAAAGCCTATCCGACAGTGCGAAAGAAGACTTCGACTGCCTTCCCCGGATCTGCCGTTTTGGCGCTGGACGCACCCGGTGTACGTCCGACTGTTTCTGTTCTGTTTTCAGTGCTAAATCTTCACGCAGCACACTTCATTTACGGCGTCCTCAACGTGTATACAGGCCTACATCCGGGGATACTTTGTGAATGGAACACTTCCGGATGAGGGCATTATCTGTGATGTTGAGGCCCAGTTGTTCCCTTCTACTGCCTCTTAATTTATGGACCTCAGTTTTATTTATGACAAGATTCCATAGGACATTCGTAACTTCTCCAGGAAATCGGAAACGTGCTCGTTATTCATTTCACCAAGGAGATCAGTCCGACACGATAAAGTGGCACGCTACACCTCAATCAAGCGCATTCAACAACGCAATAGCACGCTCGCTCCTCGGCTTGATGTCACACTTAAATGGCGGCGTCCGACTAAAAACCCCTTTCAGCCAAACCGTCAAAAAAAACATAATCAACATAGACCAACCTCAACGTCCCAGGCATCTGTTCCACCTCGACCACCTCGTCCGGGTCGCATTTCCTTATATCGAAGATGGCGAGGGTCATAGCAATAGTAAGGAAGATGGATGCTTCACTCATATAGCGGCCTGCACATCAGCATCAGCCCGCCCATCTGTAAATAGGAGGACAAGAAACTCACCAACACACACCCTCCTCCCAAACCCAAACACCACCTCCCTCGGATCCGGCTCGCTCTCCCCCTCCCCACCCAAAAACCTCTCCGGACAAAACACTGCCGGGTTCGCGTACACTGCAGGGTCATGACACATCTGCCACAAATTCTGCAGCACCACGGCTCCCTTGGGTATGAAATATCCGTCAGGACCGTATACATCGTCTTCCTTGGCTACATGCGGAACGCCGCACGGGAATACGACGTGCCATCGCAAAACCTCCCACAGGATAGCTTCGATGTATGGCAGTCGTCCTTGGTCGCGGTTGGCGAGGGTAGGTAATTGGCCTAGCGCGTCGAGCTCGGCTTGGGCTTTTGCTTGCACTTCGGGGTGCAGCATCATGGCTTTGAAGAAGGCTTCGATTGAAATAACAGTTGTGTCAGAGCCAGCTGATACGGGATGAGCAAAGATTCCAAATGAGCGACGACGGTCATACCTGTGTAGAGCGACGCAGCACTCCACTTGATGACATCCTCGTCTTCTCCTGCTGAGATATGCGTCGATACATACGAAGTTGGGGCATTGCCGTTTGCCTAAGAGAAAACTTCAACTTTGATTATGGTAACAAGGAGACTAATAGTAAACGTACTATGTGTTCTTTCACCCAATTCAAGGGCCATGTTGCGATATAGTCAACGCTCTGCGACAAGAGATGAGCTGTTTGCTTGAACGAAGCTCCTGGCATCCAGTCAGGAACATGTCGCACTACAGTTTGGTTTTAGTGAGATGTCAACCAACATGAATGACACTGCGTACAAATGGGAAACGTATTGACAAGAAACGCAGGCGACGACGCGTGCGCAAAGGCGGCTACCGCTTCTTCAACCTTCGCAACTAGCGGATCCTCAGGAACGATATTGTAGCCATACGTAGTTCGTAGGATAATCGACGCGATGTTACTGTAGACCATAAGCATAAGCACAATTTTTTTAAGTGCTGCAACGTACTCGTGGATATGCACGAACAGCTTTTCGGGGGTCTCCATTAGCCTCTTCACAAACTTGCTGGTCTCCTGCTCTTGGATGGGATACAACTGCGGCATTTGACTGCTACCCATCACTTTATGGACGAGTTTACGATGACTGCGTAGAAGCGGGCCATATGGGAGGAGCAGGATCGCATTGCCCCAGCCACAGAGCTCGACCATGGGAAACGAGGGTCGCTCGGAGTAGATAGCGGACCGCTTATCGAGCAGCTCCTGCGCAGAGGCGAAGTCGTTGAGAATGACGAGCGTAGTGCCGAGGACGTTAACAGACGTGACATTGCCTATACCAAGCTATCAGCCGCTGCATAGCAAAGATGGAGGCGTTCGCACCGTATTGGTCCCCCCATTTCGCCCAAGTCACCCATTCCTTTTCCTTAGGCAGATCGAATAGGTTTCCAATGACAGGCCAACCCTTTGGGCCAGGCGGAGGCGGCCGTCTTTTCGCGACCCAGATTCGGTGCAAAGTATAGGCTGCAAATACGGAGAGGCATATCGCGAGGCTTTTATCGAGCATGATGGGTGCGTTCGTCCATGAACGGGGTGGTATAAAGCCCGGTCATTGCAGCCCTAGGTCCGGATTAGCGCGCCGTTCACGCCTCTGCATCGCAAACGGTGTCTCTATTCCTCGCAGTCGTCGTCGGGCTTGGGACAAGGGTCCACGCATCCGCCGAGTCACCCCTTCGCATTGTCGTGTCGATGACGGGGAAGAGAAGAGAAATCGGCCAACTCGGCCGAGCTGATCAAACGTCAAAGGTTTCTTCAACCCGACAGACGAAGCTGTTCAAGTTGAATCTGTTGCCCCCCGAGTCCTCCTCAAGTCCTCTTCAAAGACTCATCTCTCTGCTGTTGTATGGCCTTCATGGTCTGAGCTATGTTGTAGCACTGACGATTCTCGGGTTTGAGGATGCCCGCCCAACGAAGTGCTGCATGAACTGGAAAGGATAATAATGAAACTAGTAATTCCTGGTTGCTAAACCTAAGGCGGATACTGCTATGGCTCTACTACCACGAGATGAAGCCCAGTGCCGCAAGCTTAGGCATTAACTCCTTAACAGCATCTATTTTTCGAATGCCACGAGGGATCGTCATTCCTTTGAGAGCTGGAAATTGTGCAAGGTTTTCAGACATCACTTGGTCAAATGTGGTCAGTGCTGAGAGGTTCAAGTAGCGGTAAAGATATCCTTCAAAGGAAAGGTGTTTCAAACGCGACCCAATCCGACGTGATGAAATACAGTGTGTGAGCCAAGCGAGAAGTAGGTTCTTGCCGCCTGCCCCAAAGTCCATCGTGAGGCACTCCAGACAGGGGAAATGACCAGCAGTTGAGAGGGGTTCTATGCGAAAACGTATGAGTATCTATATTAGACCAATGTGCGCAGACTTACCGGAACCACCATCAAGTGCGACTTGAAGAAACAATATTTTCAATGCTCTGCAATCAAGAAATTTGGTCAAAGCGAGGCAGTTCGGGCCGTTGTAATCTAATTGTTCCACGGCCCTCAGAGATCCTATGCAGCCCATGGCTATAGCATCCACGATGCCTGGCTGGACATGATGCACTGCGAGCTTGCGCAGGACAGGTGGTGCATCCTGAGCCACAAAATCTGATCCATCAAGTATCTCTGGTAGTGCCGCCAAGTACGGCTCCTCCAATTCTACAACTCGCACTCCGCGCAATGCTTCTTTGCAAAAGACAGCGAATTCCTTCACCGAGCGGAACAGAGTAAAGTGCAGGTGCACCTCTTTCAACGGCATAGCAACAACATAGGCATATAGGCTGGGTTGCGCGATGACCCTTCCCCAGTACCGGTGCAGCCAGAGGACTTGTATGTTGACGAGGGACGCGAACACGCGCTCCAGTGTGATGGTGGCGGTGACTCTCCTCTGGACGTCCCTGGAATGGGAGACGAGTTTTAAGATGGTGTAATGCGAGGGAATGTGTGGTGATTCCGAGATAAGTTCGAGGAACTGAGGCCACCGGGTGCGCGTCCGGGCGGTCAAACATAGGAAAAGATGGCAAAGGGTCCGCGCTCGGAAACGACGCGCAGTGAGAGAGCATGCTTTTAGGTCATCAAACGAGGTGTCGCCATTTTCTGCTACCACGTCGATGATGGTGTCGATTAGTTCTTGGGGGATGGTGGTATTCGTGCCACTTGTAGGTGTTTCTCCGAGCTTGTTAGGCATGGCTATCAATATGTTAGAATGAATGAAACTAAGACAAGCGATGTTCCAGTACCGTCTGTCTGCCCGCTATAACAGAACGTCCTCGAATGGCAGATCAAGATGGCGGTTGCAACGCAAGATGCTTCGGTCCGAGGCATCCGAGTCCAATACTCAGTCACATGACCGCAGACAAGCCGTCAATATTGTTGATAACAATGTTACAGAGATACAAGTAAAGGTAACGAGGCGCGGAGGACAGTGAATCCATCTTCTCAATTTATGCCGTGCTACACGCAATCTCGGTAGACCGAGTTGCACATCATTCTGGCAAGCTCGATTTGAGCAAAGCCAAAGCGCGTTCATTCCTCGGCGGGATTGAGCATTTGAATGGCGATGTTCGACTATTGAATCAAAATCGAGGTCATTCACCATGAAGGAGAGATGCCGAAAGCAGGACAAACCTTAGCAAGCCCGATACCTGCTCAGCTGTCACGACGTCGTTCTCCGAAACTTTCGAGATATTGAATGCGGCCAGTGTCATAGCGATCGTTAGGAACATGGACGCTTCACTGAGGTATCGTCCTATCCAACGTGATGGGATTTTAGTCCGACTAGTAGAAACACGACATCGGACGCACCAACGCAGACTCTTCTGCCGAACCCAAAGACGATTTCACGAGGATCCTGCTGGGGGTTAGAGCCCAAGAAGCGCTCTGGATCGAAAGTGTCCGGGTTAGGATATACACTCGGATCATGCGCGAGTTGCCTGTCCACATTGTTCAACTTTCAACTTTCAAGTACCGAATTCGGATTTGCACACTCCAACGCGTACCACAAGTTAACAAACACGATCGCGCCCTTGGGTATGAGCCACCCGTTGTATTCGTCGTCCTGCGAAGGAGCGTGGGGTGCGCCACTGGGAACGGCTGTGTGCCATCGTAGAACCTCCCATAGTACTGCTTCGATGTACGGCAGTTTTCCTTGGCTGCGATCGACAAGAGAGGGAAGCCGGCCTATTGAAGAGATGTGGGCATCAAGCTCGGCTTGGGCGCGCTCTTGCACTTTGGGATACATAATCATGGCTTTGAAGAAGACTTCGAGGCTTATGACGGTCTGAGGATGTTAGAGTTCTACCAGACATCGTTAAGCTCGACAATGCTGAACGTACCGTGTCCGAGCCGGCTTTAGAGGGATCTGCATCAGGAACATCGCCGCAAAGGAAAGGAGTTCGTTACCTGTATAAAGGGAGGCTGCACTCCATTTAACTATATCTTGGTTTTCTCCCGCTGAGAGATGGGTTGATACGAATGATGGCGAGGTGTCGCCGCGTATCTGGTTGAATACACCATCAGTGATTAAACAAGAACAAAATGAAGTCCCAGAGTCGCACCATTTGCTCCTTAACCGAATCCAGTGGCTGATTGGCAATGTGGATTACACTTTCCTTGAACTTCCGAGCTGTATGCTTGAATGATGTCCCGGGCATCCAGGAGGGTAAGTAGCGCACTAACATCTTGAACTGAGAGCTGGTGCAGAAGGCGTAGAAGGAAACTTACAGATAGGAAAAATATTCACGAGAAACGCTGATGAAGCGCCTCGATTAAACCCATCTACCGCCTCTTCAACTTTGGCCACCAGAGGATCGTTCAGGACGGTGCGATAACCATATGTTACACGGAGAACAATTGAGGCGATGTTGCTTTTACGCCGTTAACGTACAACACAGCAGGCGTAATGAAAAGACGCACTCGTGGATATGCGTGAACACCTCCTCCGGCGTCTTAGATAGTTTCTGCAGAAACCTCCGCGTCTCCTCCTCCTGCACATTCTGAACATGTATCATCTGACTACTCCCCATCACTTTGTGTACGAGTTTCCTCGCCAGACGCAAGTCACTTCCGTAGCGCAGGTTGGACATCGACTTCCCCCACCCAGAGAGCTCGTGCATGGTCAATGGCGGTGGTCGGTCTGAATAAATACCGGACCGCTTATTGAGCAGTTGTTGGGCGGTGGCGAAATCATTGACGATGAGGATGGGCCGGCCGATGACACTAAGGTAAGTGATACTGCCTGCTCGGAAGACAGTTGAACTGATTCCTGGCAATGTAAAGAAGGAACAAACCATACTGTTTGCCCCACCGAGCCCAAGTAAACCACTCTCGCTCTGAGGGCATATCGAAGAGGTTTCCGATGACGGGCCATCCATTTGGACCTGGCGGTAGTCGAGGAGCGCGCTTTCTCCATAGCCAAACGGCGGAGAGTAATAAGCATATGCAAAATAGGAGTACGGTGTCGCCACGAAGCATGGTGGATATGGATATGAGAAGAAGGACTACTCCTTCGAGGGCCACATCAGATACCTATATAGTTCACAGGTGGCGTACAAGTTGTCCCGGGACGACACCAGTTCATGTCACGAATGAATCAATCCGCTGCGATCGCTGATAAGAGGGCAAGAATGACGACACCCAAATAAGTGGTACCTTGGTGCTAACTGCGCGTCGTTACGGAACACTGTCAATAGTCACCGCCGCCACACGGTTCGTGTATTCAGTTTCGCTCCTTGAAAGTCGGGTGTCTCTGCTATTGGGCCGTGCCACGGAGCACGTTCATCGCGGCTGCAGTCTGAGATTAGCATTGTCTTCGCCAGCAGATTAAAAGACTGACTAACCGGGGCGGCAACCTCACGATCTGTTCCAGCAGCGCCTGAGAGTATACATCACAGAGAATCGTCAAGAAAGGAAACCGGAAAGTAGAATAATGAAACTAGTGATTCCGCCCTGCTACCTAAGGCGGATACTGCTATGGCTGCACTACCACGAGATGAAGCCCATCTCCACAAGCTTGGGCGCGTACACCTTAAAAACATCTATTTCTTGAATGCCACGAGGGATCGTCATTCCTTTGAGGGCTGGAAATTGTGCAAGGTTTTCAGACATCACTTGGTCAAACGTGGTCAGTGGTGAGAGGTTCGAGTAGCGGCCCAGATATCCTTCAAAGGAAAGGTATTTCAAATGCGACCCAATCCGACGTGATGAAATACAGTGTATGAGCCAAGCGAGAAGTCGATGCCCGCCGCCGACCCCGAAGTCCATCGTGAGGCACTCCAGACAAGGGAAATGACCAGCAGTCGAGAGGGGTTCTATGCGAAAACGTATGAGTAGCTATGTTGGACCCTCATGCACGCAGACTTACCAGAACCACCGTCAGGTACAACTTCAAGAACCAATATTTTCAATGCTCTGCAATCAAGAAATTTGGTCAAAGCGAGGCAGTTCGGGCCGCGGTAATCCAATCGTTCCACGGCCCTCAGAGGTCCTATGCAGCCCATGGCTATAGCATCCACAATGGCTGGCTTGACGTGACGCACTGCGAGCTTGCGCAGGACGGGTGGTGCATCCTGAGCCACAAAATCTGATCCATCAAGTATCTCTGGTAGTGCCGCCAAGTACGGCTCCTCCAATTCTACAACTCGCACTCCGCGCAATGCTTCTTTGCAAAAGACAGCGAATTCCTTCACCGAGCGGAACAGAGTAAAGTGCAGGTGCACCTCTTTCAACGGCATAGCAACAACATAGGCATATAGGCTGGGTTGCGCGATGACCCTTCCCCAGTACCGGTGCAGCCAGAGGACTTGTATGTTGACGAGGGACGCGAACACGCGCTCCAGTGTGATGGTGGCGGTGACTCTCCTCTGGACGTCCCTGGAATGGGAGACGAGTTTTAAGATGGTGTAATGCGAGGGAATGTGTGGTGATTCCGAGATAAGTTCGAGGAACTGAGGCCACCGGGTGCGCGTCCGGGCGGTCAAACATAGGAAAAGATGGCAAAGGGTCCGCGCTCGGAAACGACGCGCAGTGAGAGAGCATGCTTTTAGGTCATCAAACGAGGTGTCGCCATTTTCTGCTACCACGTCGATGATGCTGTCGATTAGTTCTTGGGGGAGGGTGGTATTCGTGCTACCTGTAGGTATTTCTCCGACCGTGTTAGCCATGGCTGTCAATATGTTAGAATGAACGAAAGTAAGACAAGCCATGTTCCAGTACCGTCTGTCTGCCCGCTATAACACAACGTCCTCGAATGGCAGATCCAAGATGGCGGTTGCAACTCAAGATTGGTCAGGATCGGTCCGAGGCATCCGAGTCCAAAGTTAAATTCGTTGGACACACGCTGAACATCAATGTCCAGAGATACAAATGAAAATAACGAAGTAGGATTAAACGTGAAGCTATGATACTGCGCATCGACGTTTCACGCATGGTTTTTGCATTGAAATTGACTCTAACCTGTGAGCGAGAAAGAGGTCTCGATTTACAAGTATTGCCGAGGTCTGTAATCAAGGACTATGGCGCAGCAGGGAACAGCTCGGCGTCGACATCCACAGTGTGCGCCTCCACAAATGTTCCATTGTCTAATGGAGACGGAAACAACTTAACGTCGACCTCACAGATAGTGCCTTCCTCGGGAAGTGTTCCGTGCTCGAAGTACGCCCGAATATAAGACTGAAGACACGTCGATGGCGCCGTGAATAAGGAAGTGTGCTGTACTCAGAGTTTGAGCGGTGGAACAGAACAGTGAAAGGCAAACGTACACCAGGCGCGTTTTGGGTTATCACCACAGATCCGGGGAATGCGGCGGAAGTCTTCTTTGCGCTGTTACATTGAATAAGAGTATCTAAACAGCAAAGAACGACTTACCAAGGGAGAGGCGTTATCGGGTCGGCCGTGTTACCAATAAAGAGGATGGGGAAACTGGTATCTCCAGCGATCGGTCCCGAGAAGCGATCTTTGCGGTGTACTTTCCACCCACTGCACCGTGTGTTAGGTGTTGATGGACAAAACAAAGAAGAACACTCACGAGCAAATTGCGCGCATCCAGGTCATGGTATCAGAGAAAGACGATATACTGCTGGCTTCTTTCCAATAACTCTCAAGGTCTGCGACCGAGTCCGTCACTTGCGCACCATCACCACATGAGATGGCCAGTCGCATCTCCCAAGTGTTCATATACGATGGGGAGGTCGAGGTGGGGCAGTCGCACTCGAACCGTTGACCGCTGGGCTCCATTTCGAAACCCACTGCCCCGCTGAGCTGCATCTGGTAAATGGTGGCGCCGTTGCCTCCCGCAAGCTCAGCAAGACCCTTCGAAAGAACTGGGAAGGAGGTGTAAGGTGTCCACAAAGCCGTGTAGACCACATTTTTCAAGATGCGATAGTCGACGATACCATAAGACGACGACGTGTAGAAGGGAACAGGCGACGCTAGGACAGCGGTATATAAATCGTTTAGGTTGGCCTCGATCTCGGACGGGGAGGGGGCATAGAATGCACAACCGTTGGGACCTGCGGAATAGCAGCTATCAAAGAAGGCTTGGAGGGTAAGATCTGAGTCCGTCACTTCGTTGCGCCAATCGGCTAAAATAAAGTATGAGACTTTTGCAGAGATTCAGAAAGGAAAAGAAAAGACTTGCTTGCATAGTATCCTTCTACATCCATTATACCATCAAGCAGCATGCGTCCGACACGATCCTGATCACCATGAGCTTCATCGAAAGCAGTTGTAGATTGAAGGAGCAGACTTACGGGAAACATGGAGGCAAATGTTGTGCCCAGCGTGGATCCATATCTGAAGGAAAGCTTCAGTATTGCCGACACACACAGGACTTGAAGGATACACACGAAAGGCCCCAGTACAGCAACGAATCCTGTCCATTAGCTTCGGTGATCCTCAGCATATCCCGTGCAATGTTTTCAGTCCCGACATGCTCCAATAAACCAGACGTATCACGGTCCTTGGCCATTTCACCAAGGATCTGCGCGTGCGCCCACATTCTCCCGATAGCAAGAGGATCGTTTGTTAGATTGAGAGTCATAGCTGGAACGAACGAAGCAAGGTTCGCATAAGGGTTTGCCAGCCACAAAGCGCGTTCAGCTTCCGTAGCGAAGAACTCGACTCTCGGTGTGGAGGCACCTAGTCCTGGAAAGCATCGTGTTAGGCAACGTCAAAACTCGGAATGAATTACACTACCTCTGACGTCGAAGGAAATAATGTCGTATTGGGGACCGATGATAGCCGCCATGTATGGACCGAGGAATTGGAGTAACTCGACACCACTGGCAGCAGGGCCGCCAGGGTTGAAAAGAACGGCGCCTTGATAGTCCTCCGGCGGTGCAGCTGACGCGTACTTGACGAGAGCAATGGCAGCCTTACCACCAGTCTCGTTAGAGTAGTCGATAGGAACCTGTTGAGGATCAGCTGAAGCCTCACAGATCCACTTTCAGTAACGCACCTGAAGACGTGCGCATTGAAAGGTGTCAAAACATTCGACCCATCCGAGTTTCTCTGATGGTTCAATCTAAGTAATAGAGAATAATCAAGAAGCGTTGAGAGTAGAAAAGACGCAACTCACCGCCGTCCAATCAAAAGTCTGCGCGCAGACGCCAGAAGCGAGAAGCGCCAATAATAGGCGTAAACTGCTGAAAAACACCATCCTCAACTCGGACCTGTGGTTAAAGGAACAAAATTACTTTGATGATTCGTGAGCTTATATAGTAGATCACAACGCCCATCACGATCGAATTCCGACATGACCGCCACCACCCTCGCTGCGACACGGATCAAGGCCGCTCAATATCAGGTCCATCGAGGAGGGCACGCGTCCTCGCGGTTGTTACAGAGGTCAGACATAGTTCAGGCCCTGTTTAGATCCGCAGGATAACCGTGGTCGTCGGGTCATTAGACCAAGTGCCGGCGAGAACAAGGCGAGAAGAAGGCAAGCGTGGAGGGTAAGTGGCAGTGCTCCATATTTATTCGTGTTCCTATTAACCAACACGTCTGCCCTTGTTGCGGCCGCGTCCGGATCCCGCCGTGTCAGCTAGACGCTGTCAGCCACTGACAGGTACACTGACTAGAGATTGCCCGCCCTCTTCAGATGGAAAATCCTGCTGTTAGCGACGCGCTTCGACCTGCTTCGACTACTGATCATCTCCTTTAGTCTTCCACGACGTCGACCGTTACTGGCTCTTCGACGTAGATTTACTGTACACTCAGTCACTCAATGCTGTACTTTCTACTCAAGGGGGTGTTGTCTTCAGCATGTGAGTTTCTTATCCACGAATTCTGTTATCCCTCCTGCACATTGCAAAGCCAAGTCGTCAGAGCTCAAAGCCTCTGCCGAGGAATTGCACCTCTCTTTCATCCGATGCGCAAATGTTCCAGGTATTATCATCTCCAAATACCAAGTTCTCGATTCTAATCTTTGGTGTCTTACTTGACGTTCTCTGCATCATCTTCGACGCGGTTCCCGACAATAATATTGCTTTGGTTCGTGGAGGACGTCACATTCCCGCACTGTCGTAAACCCGCGAACCCGACTATTAGTACATCGGACACATATATGTTAACAATCTGTTGCTTGCCATGAGTCTTCGTTACTCTGTCGCCCTTCCTTCCAGTTCCAATGAAAACCGTTGTATCTTGGCTAAGGATCTGCTAAGTCTTCTGCATTACTTATCACTGTCTTGAATGAATTTCATGTATTGGAGGTAGATACTGCACATTCAACAATCATCTCCTACTCCTTTCCGCATCGTCTGTAACAACCTGCCATCCAACAAGTCGCTCACACTCATACATTACATCAACATCCGATTCTGCGAGATTACAGAACCCATTCGCATCGACCACAATCCGAACATAACGGATGGGAGAATTGACCTGAGCCCCCCGCTCGCGAATCATCTTCAGAAAATGTTTCCCGTCAACCTCGTCAACCGACTTTGCAACATCATATCCCTTCTTGGAAGAGTCTAGACCGATGAGCAGTCTGCTGAGGCAAGGCAAGACTTCGAAGGTCCCATTGGAGTCGCTCCTCGAAAGCCTATCGAAGAAATCTGTCAAGAATTCCAAGTTACCGAAGAGATTGACACGAAGGTCGAAAGCCTGGAGCCTCGGTAGGTAAGACAGCATCGACGACAGCATCGACGGTGTGAGCTCTGACTTCCACAAAGCGAAGTTCTCCAAAGGAGGATTCGACCGGCCAAGGAAACGGATAATGGATGGCACGCTGCCGCCTACGATCTCTGCATGCACGTGTGGAGTTTGCCATCTGAGCGTATTGACCGACAGGCTGCTGAGAGAGGGCAGGGTGATATAATCCAAAAGGCGCACACCATAGTCCTTCAGACACAACGTCGTTATACTAGTACTGCGGGCGGATGCTGGTTTATCTGGTCGACGCGCTGGCTCTGTCTTGCAGAACGTCGCATGGAATGTAACACTTGTAAGCGTTTGAGAGCTTCCCAGCATATCAATGAAAGGGAAGAAGAGGCGACTCGCGTTACCACTAAGCCTGATGGACAAGTTCGTCAAGTCGAACGGTATGGAGCGAAGACAATCTGTCGTAGAACAGACTATCTCGAGGTCTGTCACCACAGGAAGGTAGTCCCAAAGGTTCGTGGCATCCAGGGCCTTCCCGTACCGTGTGGAAGTGCCCCGGTTCGAGAACGGCCTAAGGGATAAGCGACGAAGCTTTGGGAATGAGCGCGTCTCCCCTATGAGCTTGATGTATAGCTCATAGGTAAGAGAGATGGTAAGACTGGCGCAACGCGCTGAAACATCTAGGATCTGCATCATGAATGCCTGCTCCTCAGACTCGGATATTGTTCCCAGAAAGGGAAAGAACTTTATAGAGGATATGGGAGGCACGCCGTAGTGCCTTGTAAGACACAGGTAAGAACTCGATGTCTGTCCAAAGCCGTGGATCGTTGAAGATGACCTCACGCCATCTATGGCAGACATGGGCCGCGGAAAAGAGGGCGTGCAGGTTGTAAGTGTTGTTATGACACGACGGCAGTGGAACGAGGTAGGACGCAATCGAAGCTATAAGCTCGTGGGGTAGCTCCTGGGCAAGAGATTTTCCGGAGTGATGATTAATGGCAACAATAGCCTGGTCGTGGCGGGTGGAAAATGCAGGTGTTGAACTTGGGAGAGCCATGGCTGGATACATGGCGATGATGAGCTGTTGAAAGGAGGGAAGGATATAGGATAAAGCACACCTTTGTTATGATACGGTGATAAATGAAGCTGGTGGTGGTGATAGAAGTAGGCGACTATACAAACACGCGCCACGAGTACGTGCGGTGACCTGCGGTCCGGAATATGGGTTTCTGTCACGTCATGTGGCACTTCGTCACGACAGCGCTCTTCCCGACGGCTTGCCAACCTTTCCTTTCTACCACCATCATGGCGCTGCCGACCAACGGACGAGTGATTATCGACACAACTGTGGGAGAGATTGAAATGGAGCTCTGGCCAAGGTGTGCCGCCTAATCGCGCGTCTTTCTTGCCTAATTATCCCAACAGGAAACACCGAAAACATGTCGCAACTTTCTGGCACTGGCTATGGAGGGTCTGTGAGTTCAAATCTTCGTCTTTGGACGTACGTGTTAATGCTGGTTTGCTGGCAGGATACTATGATGGCGTTATATTCCATCGGTGCGCATAATTTGTCTTTACTCCTGGATGTGAGGTTGACCGTAACGAAGGGTAGTACCAGGATTCTTGGTGCAGACGGGTGACAGGACAGGAACTGGGGCGGGAGGGAATCGTTTTACGGAGGTGTGCCGTATTTGTCTATACTTGACTGGACGCTGATATCAGCGTCGTAGATGTCTTTGAGGACGAGATACACCCGCGACTGCGATTCGCTCACAGAGGACTCGTCGCTATGGCTAATAACGGAACGAAAAATTCGAATGATTCTCAATTCATTATCACTCTTGGTGCGACACGGTCCTCATTTCAGAATGATCACTGAATTATGTTCAGACAGAGCCGATGAACTCCACGGGAAGCATACACTTTTCGGGAGATGCGTCGGTGACACGGTATACAGTGCGTTTACCGAATGGCTTTCCCTCCATCCTGGTTAACACAAACCAACAGATGTCATGAAAATCGGTGAAATGGGTAGGCGTATTACCTGTAATCTATTCTTCGTATTGAAGACCGTTCGTAGAGATCGGTGAGGATGAACGGCCGGTATAGTTTGTCGCCCTTCATTTACTGCACATCCGGAAGGTCTAATTGCCTTGTAGTCCGCCGAAGATCAGGGGTATCCGTATACTGGAGAACCCTTTCGATGATATTGTCCCACGAATCACAGCCGAGGAAAAGCGTGCTCAGCAACGGGCAAAGGAGCAATCTCAGCGGGAGCGAGAGGAAATGGAGCGGAGGAAAGGTGCTAAAAAGTAAGTGTTCAACAATACTCAACTCATGAGAGTCTCTGACCATGTTATCAGAAATGTTCAACTGCTCAGCTTTGATGATGAGGAAGGCCAGGAAGTGGTGTTCAAGAAAAAGACCATAGTCCGACCTGACCGTATGTGTGTTGATTGGCCTAATCCATTTGGATCTAACAATTGTTCAGTACAAGAGGATCCTGAGCCGGTCATGAAAGTACCGGACTTTGTAACTAAACCTCCAATGAGCTCAAAAGCAGCTAGTGATAAACCTGCGGTAAGTGGTTTCTCCAACCGTAAGCCATTTGCATTCTGATTGCCATTGTAACAGGCCGAGAAACCCAAGAAGAAGGCTGCTGATGATCTCACGAAAATCCGCGAGCAGCACGCGAAGAGTCAGACGGCGGACCAGATGGCACGCAAGACTGAGATTGAGAAGATGGAAGCGGATATTCGGAAGCTGAACAAGAAGCGGGATGGTAATGATAGCGACGACGAGCCGTCGAAGAAGAAAGCAAAACGGTCGTACTTGGAAGAAGAGCTGTCCAAGTACAGCAAGGGTCGCGGACTGCACAAGAAAGGTAAAAAGAAGGACGAAGGGGACGTGCTCGCCGCGCTCAACTCGTTCCGGGGTGCGTTGCAGAATACAATGGCGCTGGACGACGACGAGCCCGCTATTGCCGTGGGGGAAGGCGGGGATGGGGGGAATCCGCCTGTCGGGGAGGAAGACCCAGGGATGGAGGTTGATGACGATATTGGGTTTTTGAGCCATGCTCTGCATTTCCCGAAGGATGACGGGGAGGAGAGCAGGAAGGCGGAGCGAGACTACGAGGTTATTGATCCGAGGGCAAGAAAGGCAATCGCCATGGAGGAGGAACGAGAGCGTAAGAGGGCGATGAGATCGTCCAAGGGCATGGGAGACGGTAGTCCTCTGGGCTGAAACGAAGACAAGTGGTTGGTTGTTTCTTTCTAAACTACGTGAACAAGGACTGTTCTGTCGATACATCTAAATCTGTCTGTAGGTAATTGTGCTATTCTCCTCTGGATCGCGTCAATCGAAACGATGTCAGTGTGGCGGTATTCCACTGAGAAGCCAAGGCATCCTGTCGTGATTCCTGTATTGTTTCAAGAAGGGATACTTCACTCTCGTTGATTACGTATTGAATACAAATGCATAGCGTGGTCAGGCGCGAAAATGCACCCGCTTTGGTCGTTGTATGGGAAAGTTGGTCGACGAGGATTTGAGTTTCTTCCGAAGAGGATGATTCGATGGTCAAATCCATGACGGATGACAACACAGTCCGACTAAGCTTGAAAAAGGCGCCAGAGGCTTCGGCGGTGTAATAAATACTCAATCGCAGGAGAGTGCACTGGGAGAGCTGCAGGAATGCGGAAAGCCGGTCAATCTCCTTTGTCCTGCTCACTTGTCCCATCTCCAAGTCTTCCAAGTTGGGAAGGAGAAGGAAATCTAGGATTGTATACAGATAAGCGTACACCTTTTGAATGGAACAGTGGCGGATGCGCCGGTCCGCCTTTTCCATGAGGAAGGGACTAGAGGCGTTGAGGAAGAAGGCGACGTGGATCAGGTTAGGGCAATGTAGGAGTAGGTCAAAATCAGAGCGCAAGTGGAAGAAACCCTTGTAATGTGTGAGAGAAATGGGCATCTGCATGGTATATTGGAGATTGGTCAAGGAGAGATCCATCATTTGCAGAATCGGTGCTTGGAGGAATGGCTGAAGCGATCCGTCTGGGATGTCACGGGGGATGTCGTATAAGGAACATGTACTAGAGATGACGACTTCCTCGAGAAACGGAAGTGGCCCAGTGCACTCGCCAAAAACGCCCTTGATAGCTTCGGAAACCGAACATGTCCGTTCAAATGTGAGGTGAAGGTATCTGATTCGAGAGGCATACTTCGCAAGACAGGCTTCTATGGGCCCTCTTCGCACTTCGATGGCCAGATCCAAAGAATGATTTTGAGATCGCTCGAGAAAAGCCTCCATATGCGGGATGCGCTTCTTATTAATGGGGAGCGACACGTAGACGTTTGACCATAACATTGGCGTAGACATCATTATGTCCCGCCACCAAAAGCACACTGCCGAGAGGGCCCGTGGTGTTTCAAAGCTGCACCAGGGAGGCCAATATCGAGGGGATTCAGCAATGGATGTGGAGATATTGTCCGTGTTGGCAATAGAGAAGATGTGAATGAGGACGTCGCGAGGAAGGACACGGACTGGCGCAAGTAACCCGCTGCGCCGCTCTATCTGTGTACGGAGCCCATCTCGATGGCGCTTTAGATTCTCAAGAACCAGGTCGAATACCGTTTCCAGAGACCTGATCTGCCGATCGATGGCGACCAAGTTGGATTCAAGGACGTCGATGGCATCGCTGACCGCTACGGCGGAGGGAGGATGAATCATGTAGCGTAGGATACTCCAGACATCGGAATCTGATAGAAGCGTAGGGGACATGTTCGGGGAGGGGAAAGGTGGGCAGGCAAAGGCGGCGTGTTCAGAACTTCTGGCCGAGTAAAAAGTGGTCTGCGCAAGCAGCTTCAGATTGTGTCAGTGAGAGCCTGATACAGAGCTAATGGAGACTCAGTAAGACATACCAAATCGTGGATGAGAGGAAAACAACGACTTGAGTCCGATGACATAATGCGATCGAACTCCGTAGAGAACGCTGCTTGGGAGCCCATGTGCGCCCAGTTCACGCCAGCCTGCTCAGGTTGAGTTCAAGGTCCTCCTTCAATTCTTCCCGGCGTCACATTCGATCTGCGAAATCCCCCATCGCAGTCGGTCTGGGGTTCCTAAGTCGGTGGCACCAACAGGCTACCTGGCGACTTGCTCCCTTCGAAAGTCGAGAACGAACTTTGCAAGGAGGCTGAGCGGTGCGATGATATTACTAATCCGACGCCAAGGAAGGCAACCACCAGGGAGGAACAAGAGGCGCAGGAGAGCGAGCAGATCGTCGAAGGGGCACGATAGGCAATCTGGGCTCTCAGTTGAACTCGTCTCAGTTGCCGCCGTCATAGTCAGAGTAATGCTATACATTGTTACTATTTACTCCTACATTCATAGGTATGACTAGATCTAACTAATAGTCAAGGGCACAGCCATTCGGGATACGAAATAGAGAACTGTAAGCTGTCAATTTCTAAAAGCTGCGGCAACGTGGCAAGCTGCTCTTTGGGTAGACCCGGCAGATGAAGTTCCTCAAGGCGGGGACTGTCGCATTGTGAAGTCGAGGAAAAATGATCCCGAGATTGGAGCATTGCCTTGAGGCCTTGCTCAATCATTATTCCGAGGCTTATTGACTGATCCTTTCCATAGAATAGATCTTCAACATCTACACTGAGAATGGTGAGGCGAGGAAATGCAGCTGCTCGGTCTGGAGTATGGGACAACTGTGCATAAAACTCCATGTAATTCGAGTTGTCATCGTCGAGATCCACTACGGCAAGCTTGGTAACCGATGAAAGCCATGTTCGACCCAGGTCGAGGAACGAGCAATATGCTGCAGCTTCGCTGTCAAAGGATAATGATGCCACTCTGTCGATGGTACACTGAGAAGCGTCGATGAAAGAGGAGATACAGTTGATATCATCTATCTTGGAGACCGTTCTTATTTCAAGCTCCTTCAGATTGGGAAGGAGGAGGAAATTCAGAATCTCGAAGTCGTCGGAAGTGACGGTGATTCTCTGAATGGAAAGGTTATGAATGCGGTGTGTAGGTCCCTGAAGAGGACCCTCACGATCCTCGCGGAACAAGCATACATGGAGGAGTTTAGGGCAGTCTACAAGGACATCAAAGTCAGAGGCGATTTGGACCTCAGCCTCGTAATGGGTAAGGGATGGCGGCATCTGCATGATATATCCCACCCTGGTGAAGTACAGATCCATTCTCGTTAGGAGAGGTGCGTCGAGAATTGGTTGCTTTGAACCTTGTGGGAGGTCAAATTGAAAAGCGGGCTCGGGACAGTAGTCCGGGGTAAGAACTACGTTCTTAAGAAGAGGTAAGCGTATCTCGCATCGACCCTTCTCCATAAAGCTTCCAAGTACTCTGTATAGGAAAGCGCCAGAGACCTGGAGGAATCGTATTCGACGACTCTGCTTTCTCAAGCAGAGCGGTATTTCGCGACTTCGCCCCAACAACTGCAGATCCAATGGGTGGCCGCGAGATCGCTCTAGAAAAACTTCCAACTTTGGGACGTCCCGTTCTCGAACTGGCACACGCAAATACACAGCCGACCACAGTGCGCTGGTAGACATGACGACATCCCTCCAGTAGAAACACACTTGACAAAGGACTCGCGGCACGCCAAAGTCAACGTTCAGTGCGACAGTGGTAGCGAGGTGAAAGATGCGGATGAGGATGTCGCGCGGAAGGGCGCGAACCGGCGCATACATTCCGCGACGCCGTTCGAGTTGGGTGAAAAGCTCTTCCCGACGCCGCTTCTCATTCGTGATAACAAGGTGGAATATCGTTTGGAGAGCAGCGATCCTCTGGTCAGAGATGTCCACTTCGGATTGTAAGATGTCCAACTCATCGGCCGCTCTCACTGGGGGTGTCTTCATATAGCGGAGAGTATCCCAGACATCGGCGTCCGTTACGCACGAAGCCGATTTTTGCGACATGGCGTAGTAGACGAAGGAAAGGAAGGGAAGGGGTGAATTCAACGCAGGGAGGCAAGATCAATGCGGTCAGATTTTCGGACCCGACGACGTGGCCTATGGGAGCCAACAGGACTGCACAAAATGTTGGCCCAAACCTAGGTCAGTGTCAATAAACGAGGCAAGCCATCAAATGGGTTCGACCAGACATACCGAATCTGAACACAGTCGTTGTGTAGAAGTCGTCAGAGTCAGAAGGGAAAGGCGACTGGCGCCCAAATGTGGGGCGTACTTCCTTTTATCACCTAGTTGTTGCGCAGCAAGCTTAAAGCTTAAAACTAAGTTGACCAATGATAGCGATTCAATTTGGATTCAGTAATGATCTCCGAGTAGTCTTGTGAAGGGCATGGAGAGCAACGAGTAGTAACTAGGTGATAGTAGTACTCGCAATACCGTTCCTAGACGATTCCTCTTGGGCGATGGATATGGAGGAAGACAAGAGACGATGACATAATTTGATCGAAACCTCTTTTCTTCAGAACGCTCAGGCAATTCTCGCGTTCAAACGTTCAAGGGCTCCATTTCATTCCCTGTCACTGTCGTTTACTACCTAGTCCGAAGGTTTGGTCGTACTACCTGACGAAAGCTCGTTTAAACCCTCACGGAATGCGACACGCCGTTAGGGCAGACAGCTATTGTTCGTTGGCAATTAATCTTGTCCCACTGGCCATGTCAGAGCATTAACTCGCACGTCAAGTATCCAACAATCATCGACTTTCTGCTCTCTTAATCTGCGCCAAGAGAAACGGCAAGCACCCATAACGACTTCCGACTTGTTCTGACAGACATCGCATGAATGCATACATACCTCTCATTCCACTCGCGCCCACTGTCACTTTCCTTTCGCCGGGAGATGTTTATTCAGACTAGCATGCAGCGATTTGGCTCCAAGCTACTCCTTATGTTCGTCGACTTTCCACACGTCACCGTTGTTCTCACTCACAACTCCGTGCACCGGCGTACTAAGGTATACTTATGCTCTCTGTCTTCAAGATCCTCGACTGACGAGGAGGCTAAGGATCTGCTGCTTATCCTTATCATGCCGGCCGCTCTGTCCAATACGTTTCACAGCTAGTGAATGATGCACTGAGCGCGCCTTCAACTGTCGTACGTGGTAGACCTATACGTTTACTCGTGGTGACTATCTATAAAAGCCACGGGTTCGCAGCACTTATGCTCATCAACTACTGCTACTTCTCCTTTCCTCCTTCCGACAAACTTTGGCCAGGTCGTCCTTTTGTGTCATTCATTCGTTCTTTCATTCATTCTTCAATATTCAATTCTCTTGGGCACTGGATTTTTTTCAACAACTTGAAGCAAGTCCCTCCATCTCGTCTTCAAGGAGCTTGGCGCTGATTCAATTACTTCGCAGCTCATTCACAATCAACAATGTTCTCCAAATTCACGGCGATCTCACTCATCTCCCTCACTTTGATGCCCACCAGCGTCGTCTCCAGCCCGGGTTTAGGTACGTCCTCTCCGGGCCATCCAGCTCCTTGACTCACCCTTACAAGCAGCCCAGCGTGGATGGTACTTTGCGTTAGGCAACCACCACGCCGTCTCGTTCGACAACTGGGGCGGCCACGCGTCCTTGTCCAACTATGACGCCTTCTACGGCGTCGACGACTTTGCTCACTCGACCTTTGAGCAGGTCGTCGTGCAGCAGGAGGAGGTGGTCTGTCATGCGCAGGCTATTGAGGTTATTCAGCAGCGCCTGGTTGAGCTGGCCAAGCGCGTTATCGCGGAGCTGGTGTGCGAGGTGGAGACGCAGGACGTTGTGTATGTCGTTCCTGTTCTTTCTCTTCAACTCTTTCTTATCATGGGGCTGAGTTGTGGATTGGTAGATTCGAGCAGTTCCACGCGAGCCTGGGGGGGGGTTCAGCCACGACCTCCGCCGCACCAAGTCGGCTACGACGCCGTCATCGCGGGCCACGTTCTTCGAAGAGGATCATGGCGCGTTGTCTGTGGTACGTATACCCCCGAAACCTCCACTGCTTCCGACACGACTTTGGCTTCTCCGGTGCTGACGTTGGCCAGAGCATCGTCGCTGTCGGCGGTCATAATTGGAACGACAACACGTCGCCGGCGTCGGTGAACAGCGCCTACTTCGCTACCTGGAACGCATACCCCCACTCTTTCTAAACGCGCTTCTCTCCTTCCAGATGTTCCGGAACACGTTGGTCTTGCACTTGGAGTTGTAGCATTCCTTTTGGCAGTTCTTGGTGAAGAATATCAACGTCGTGATACCATATTTCATAAACATGTGGACTAATTGTTTGCTCTACTTAATTATTACGAACCTTTTTGACCTTGCTATCAATTATGGGCCATCGTCGTGGTCTTGGAAACCCTTCACTAACTCAAACGTCGTAGTTCTAACAAACACGCCACATGTTCCGCTACCTCTTATACGATAGCTCAGCTACTGCCAATTCTTCTCCTTGCATATTGAAAAGAAGAAACTACAATGTCCCTCCTCGCTCCTATGACAACTTAAAGATTTTGCGCCACACTTCTGGTCACATACCCTCTTCCTCAACTGATCTACACCTATATGAGTCTAAGGAATATGAAATTATCGGTCCAGCTATTACGACAATACAAAGGTAAAAAATCATCTTCACAGTTCTTTTATGCATACAGATCGTCATCAGCAGCCTCGTCAGCAAAGCCGACATTGCCAGTCGTTGTGCCCGCAGGAGCGCTCGACCCTTCGCCCTCCGGGAACTTGAAGTTGTTGCCGAAGCCGCGCGATTGTTGGAGGTTCTAGTGAAAAGGTCATAAGCGCTTTAAATATGACTGCTAAGAAGACGTCACATACCTGCGAGAACATCTCGTAACGCCTGATATCCTGATCAGACACGGACCGCCTGGCATACTTCATCGCCTCCTCGAAGTGTTCCCGCGTTATTTGCGGCACAGGGTCTTCTTCCTCGACATCCTCCTCCATCTGATCATCTCCACCAGCCTCGTCCTTTGCCTGCTTTTCCCGTGTCCGTCTTATGTCGGCGTCGATCGACTCCCGGATAGCAAGCTTCGCAGCTCGCTGGCAAATTTCCGTCAAATCGGCACCAGAGAAGCCGTGCGTGTTCTTCGCAAGGAAACCCAAGTCAACCTCGGGCGATATAGGGGACTTCTTCAAGGCTGCTTTCAAGATGGACAAGCGCGATACTTCGTCTGGCAAAGGAATGTAGATGAGCTGGTCGAGACGACCAGGACGGAGGAGAGCCGAGTCAATCTGATCGGGCCTGTTGGTCGCACCGATGATGAACACGTTCTTCTTGGCGTTCATACCATCCATCTCCGTAAGGATCTGGTTGAGGACACGGTCACCTGCACCTCCACCGTCGCCACCCCCTCCTCCACGAGCCTTGGCAATGGAATCCAACTCGTCGAAGAACATGACGCAAGGGGCGGCAGCGCGAGCCTTATCGAAGACATCGCGGACGTTGGCTTCAGACTCACCGAACCACATGGTGAGGAGTTCGGGACCCTATAGCAACCCGTTCAGCATCTGGATAAATGGAAGAGCACGCAACAACAAACCTTGATACTGATAAAGTTGGCATTACACTCGTTGGCAATGGCTTTTGCCAACAGCGTCTTACCGGTACCAGGAGGACCATAGAACAAAACACCCTTTGACGGCGACATTCCGTACTTGATGAACTTTTCGGGGTGGTCGACGGGGTACTGCACGGTCTCCTGCAGTTCGAGCTTGACCTTGTCGAGACCACCGACGTCGTCCCATGTGACGGTGGGCACCTCGACAACGGTCTCGCGGAGGGCAGAGGGGTTGGAGGTACCAAGGGCGAAGCGGAAGTTGTCCATGGTGACACCGAGCGAGTCGAGCACCTCGGCATCGATGGTGTCCTCGTCAAGGTCGATGAGATCCATCTTTTCACGAATCTGCTGCATGGCGGCTTCTGAGCAGAGGGAAGCCACATCGGACCCGACGTAACCGTGGGTGTCGGCGGCGATCTATATATAATACATTAGACATAGATTGAAGACGCGCTGTAGTGCGATTTACCTGCTCCAAGTCAACATCATCAGCCAACTTCATGTTCTTGGTGTGAATGCGGAGAATCTCGAGACGACCAGTGGGATCAGGGATACCGATGTCGACTTCACGGTCGAAACGACCGAAGCGACGGAGGGCGGGGTCGATAGAGTTGGGTCGGTTAGTAGCAGCCATGACGACAACGTTAGAACGTGCTTTTAAGCCGTCCATAAGGGTAAGCAGCTGAGAAACAACACGGCGCTCGACTTCTCCGTTGGTCTGAGGAATTGTCAATATTTGTTAACAAATAAGATAACAAGAATCGCACCTTCTCTCGCTTGGGAGCAATGGAGTCGATTTCATCAATGAAGATGATGGCGGGTGAGTTCTTCTCGGCCTCCTCGAATGCCTTTCGCAAGTTACTCTCACTCTCTCCAGCCATCTTACTCATGATTTCGGGCCGTTGATTAGGAAGAAGAATGCACCCGTCTCGTTCGCAACCGCACGGGCCATGAGGGTTTTACCCGTTCCAGGGGACCGAACATGAGAATACCGCGGGGAGGCTTGATACCAATTGACTTGAAAAGTTGTGGGTGGCGAAGGGCAGCTCGACGAGTTCACGAATCTGGGCCATCTGCTTGCGGCATCCACCAATGTCGTCGTAGCCGACGTCGCTGAGATTTGATTCTTCGTCTTCGCGCTTGACCGGGTCGCCCTCTGTATGGGTATAAAGTCAGAGGTGCCCATGTGATTGGAATGGACAGTAGGCTACGTACCAGTATGGATGACGGTGTCCTGGGCGACTATACAGAATTCGGCTGGATCTGTCTCGATGACCTTGAACTCGACGGTACGCATGCCTCCCCGAACGAGGAAAGTGTCGCCCTTACGGACTGGGCGGTAAGCTAAAAGAGATTGTTAGCAGAGAAATGGGTAAGCTGGGTGTTACACACCTTCAAGGAAATAAGGCTTGAGGTAGACCTCAAAGATATTGCCGCTAAGGCCCTCCACCGAGTCATCGAAGGGAAGGATGTGGACGCGCTTGCCGTACTTGATATCGAGGCAGGGATGGACGTTGACAAGGTCACCGAGCTTGACGCGCAGGTTGTTGCGGGCAACCTTGTTCATCTGGATTCGGCCCTCCTCGACATCGTCCGAGCTCAGACAGATGAGCACCGTGTCTTTCCGCTTCTTGCCGCTGTACAGCTGTTAAGCACGGCGGCGCCACCTACACAGCTGTTACTCACCGGATGATAATCGTGTCGCCACGGAATAGAGACAGCGTCTCCATTGTGGCGGGGTTCATTGTCGCGACTGTTAGGGACAGGTTAACAGCCCGTCGTCGCTGTATATCGCAGTGCACTCACCAGAATTGTCATCTGCCGTGGACTCGTCGACAATCAGACGGTTAGGGCTGTAAAAAGAGGCGCTTGTCATCGTTGTGGACGGCGAGCAGGACGGCGGGGACATACGATTTCTTGGGGCGGAGAATGGCGGTGGAGACATCGTTGGGGCCCGGCTGGGGCGCGGCGCCGCTTGGATCAGCCATGTCGAGTCGTGAAAAGGTGGTGGTTATAAAGTAAAAGGGTCAGCCCTGTTATAAAGAGACTAGCGAAGGACGCGCGTCCAAGGCGTGACCGAATGCTGATAAATTGTCACATACGTGGCGTCACGATTCTATCACCTTCCCCGAGGTTCTCGACCATCTTTCTAAACCGGGTGTCCCCTGGCGCTCTCGGTATCCTTCAGTATATAATTGGGGAGTATCGTGAACTTGTTCTTGGGTCACCCTTGAACTCGGCCGCTACTTTTCTGCTCTTCTTTCCAATTTAACCTAGATAGTAATGCACTGCACACAAAGTATCGCCTATTCTACGCGTTTCGCAATCGCATTTGATTCTTAATGGACCGTCAACTCGTTCCCCGGCGTGTCTTCTCTGTTTCAGTTCTTCGTTACCAAAGTACCGTCGATAGACACATCGTAAATTCTACCAACGTTACAGTCAGCCCCAACGCATACTCATACTCATACTTAGTAAAAGTAAGTACAACCAATCTAAACCTGATCAAACAAAGTAGGACTCTCTTCCAGGAAACAAAATCCATCCGTCTCGAGCTACCTAAGCGCAGGCCTACTCATTCCGTTGAGCATAAAACCCCTCAAGCGGCCGAGACGACGATTGCCGCAATGCATCTCCGAATGCACCGTACGAGAGTCGCATTCTGACAGAAAGATTATGTGGGAGATTCTGCAATGATGGAGGACATCTAGAATGTCCGCAGCCGGACGGTGAAGTGTTCATTCAACTTCCTTCCTGATGAATTTAAATCATCGTGTATTACAGGCCCAAAGCGATATACGGCTTTCAATCTAGATCTGTGCGCAGCAATTCCAGCGCTCGTGCGCTGCGCGGCTCGATAGAGCACCGAAAGGGGGCCGTTTGACTGCAGTCATTAAGCTCAATCAAGATCGACGAGGACCGCACGAACCTCACCATACCCGGCAACTGCTCAACCGACACAGCAACATCGTCCTTTGAACAAGTTGCCTTTGACACATTGAAGACGGCCAGAGTCATAGCGATAGATAAAAAGACAGACGCCTCCGTGAGAGCCCGACCTACAGAGCCACGTCAGTCACATTCGCCCGCGCCAAACAAACGGCAACGACCAACCAACACAGACTCTCCTCCCAAACCCGAACATAATCTCCCGCGGATCCGGTTGCGGATTTGCGCCCAAAAAGCGCTCTGGGTCAAAGTGCTCGGGGCTCGGGTACACGTCTGGATCGTGGCACATTTGCCTTCGTGTGGTCAGTCGCCAAGTAGCAGTGGGAGATGAAAGGCTTACCACAAATTGGGCAGCACAATCGCGCCCTTTGGAATCACATGTCCCTCGTAGACATCATCCTGGGAAGTAGCGTGAGGCAGCCCGCTGGGAAACGCAGTGTGCCACCGAAACACTTCGCACAAGACTGCTTCGATGTAAGGCAGCTTTCCCGCCTGGCGGTCAGCAAGCAAAGGAACCCGGTCCAGTCCAATAACCGTATCGATTTCGCGCTGGGCTTTGGCTTGAACAGAAGGATACAGCAGCATCGCCTTGAAGAAGACGTAAATGGTAATGACCGTCTACAACTCGAGGACATAAGTAGGAGCAAAAAAACAGGTATCAGACTGACCGTGCCTGAACCTGCTGAATAAAGCGACATTGCGCCATATTTTACAACGTTCTCGTCCTCCCCAGCGCCAAGGTGGGTAGACACAAACGAAGGCGGGGCATTTCCTTTGGTCTAAGATATCCCATCGGTCACGTTGACATTTCGACAAAAGAAACATCTCACCTTCTGTTCTTTCGCCCAGTCAAAAGGCTGCGTTGCGCTCTATGGGCGCGAGGTAGGTTGATAATCAACCTATGATTTCAACCTGGCCTAGGTCGTACTTCACTCTAAGTTTGGTTAAGAATAGGTTGGAGCCCAACCTATACTTCTTTGACTGATTGCCAACCTAAGAATGACAATATCAACCTACCCAGTTATACCGCCATATAGGATGGTTCTCATCGCAAATTAGGTTGATTCTTAGCTAAATCTGCATTAGGTTGATATATGCAGCGGAATTGGATGATATTCATGCAGTATCAGGCAGAAGTATAGATCAAAACAGTCTGCATTGACTACCAGATACATGGACAGTAACTACAGCAGTGCGGAAGCCATTGACAGTCCTATAGGCTCGGATAACCGTCATGTGTTCGTTTACCAGTGATCCTGCACACTCCGTGACATCGTCGTCGCCCGTCGCATCCGCTCTACCATCTTCGCTCATTGAATGGCCGTCGCATCACCTTCGTCGCGTCACATTCACTCGTCGCGCTCGTTGCATCACCTTCACTGTCGACACCATCACTCGTTGCGGGACAGCCTTCACCTGGTGCATTGCGCGAAGAAGCGAATTCCGAATAGAGGTTAAACTGTAAATGAGTATGATTTCTCCGGAAGAACGTCTGGGAACGGTACCTAGTCAGCTTCATCCGTCACGTCGTCGTCGTCCAGACAGCCCCCGCCGGTTTGTTTACGGTTTCTCGCACTTGTCATAGTATCGTTGCAGTCGTCGTCCGTCGTATCGTCTTCAGAATGATCACGGTGTCTTGGAAAATGGAGTTTGCCCAGATCCTTGGAGAGTCATAGTCCAAACATTGAAGTGTTCCACGAGAAGTATCGCACTCGTTGGTGGGGCTAGCTGGTCGGACACGGAGAGCACAAGGTTTTTGAGGCCATTGACGCGCAGGCGATTTCGGAGATGTTCGTCCTCGTTGACGTTGAAGATGCGATAGTTGTTGTCGGCGACCCTCGTCTTGAGCGCAATGTTACGGTATCGTGAGTTTGGGGCAGTTCGTCCTCGTCGGCAGGAACAGCAAGCGGTAGGATAGGCGGTGTGGCCTTAGCAGTGTTGGTAGTTTCGTCTTTGGCAATGTCGGACCTCGGTAGTTTCGGCCAGGTTGATCCCAGTGAACATTGCAGTTGGGTGGGGGCGGTCAAGGGGCGGTATCGCAAACGGTCAGGACGGGAATAATTGTTGTCTCCGTGCCCGTTGTGGGCGTTGCGCAGGACATGACAGAGTGGTCGACGGCGCCCATATTGGAGACTAGGAAATGCTTGACGTTCGAGGCCGGGCGATGGCACCGCCGTGGGCGGCAATGACGATGACAGTGGTGGTTGAAGAGAGAGAGGCAGCACCCGGAAGCGACGGAGATGACAAGTCCAACATCATGTGATCCGGAACTCACTGCCGTTTCGAGAGCCCGATGAAATGTAACTTTTATTAGGTTGGTAGTACAGGTGAATACTCGACCAAAAAATTTTAGGTTGAAAGTTATCAACCTACGAGCAGCCGACAATAGGTTGAATGCCGAAAATGGATAACTTTCCATAACGATTTTAGATTCAAAATCATCTTCAAACAGGTCAGGGGCAGTTATCATTGTGAGTATCTAGTCAGAATGTAAACCATAAGCCTGTTTATCTACAATCACAAGAAATAAGGACTCTCCAGTTTACCTAGCTAGCAGGAGGCTGTTGTATTGCCTCAGTACTGAATTCACACTGTTTCAGGTGAAATTATTGGGGCCATTCTGGCTCAGTCAGGCTCCAGCAAACACCGCGATGTTGTTGAATAGTGGCGCAGCAGTCACGGTGCCCGTTATATCCACATTGAATCATATTGGGATATGAACACGGCATGCCGACGCGATGCCGCCTCCCTTCTGCCGAATTCGGATGTGCAAACTATCATTTTGTTACATCTGAGTCTGGAGGGAGGGTGCGCACCCCTCCTTCAGACTCGAAATCTGAAGACACTGTTTTGCCATCAAAAGTGGAGCGAGCAGCGCCGAAGACCCTTTAGGACGGTCGGCGGGCTCGGCAAGACAGCTTTTTCTCAACCTTTGATTGAATTTAATCTACACAGTGTTATGGAAAGTCACCCAATAGACCGATCTTTGGTCGATCGCCAACCTAGATCATTCTCATAGTGTGCGATATAGTCTACGGTTTGCTTCCACAATCCGGCCGTTCGTTTAAACGAAGCACCAGGCAGCCAGGCGGGTAGATATCGCACTAGTAAAGCATGGTCAGCTAATCTGTCATGTAAAGCAGAAGGTAGGAAGCTCACGAGCAGGAAAGCTGTTAACGAGGTAGGCGGGCGACCCAGCTAGAGAGAACTCATCCACCGCTTTTTCGACTTTTTCAACCAACGGATCGTTGGGCCCTACAACATTGTAGCCATACGTTATCCGAAGAACTATCGACGCGATGTTACTAAGTAGTAACATTGTCAATCCAACTAGTAAACGCAGAGCCGAAGAGTACTTGCTCGTGTATATGAGCATGCAGATCACTTGGGCTCTTCATCAAGTTCCTGAGGAACTTACGCGTTTCCTCCTCCTGGATATGATAGACCTGAGATACACGGGTCTCCCCAATCACCTTGTGCACGAGTCTGCGATGGAGGCGCAGAAGCGGGCCGTAGCGCAGGAGCAAGATGCCTTCTCCCCACCCGCAGAGCTCAATCATCGGGAACGGGGGTCGGTCAGAGTACATCGCGGATCGCGTGTCCAGGAGTTCTTTCGCGATTTTGAAGTCATTCAAGATGACGATGGGCTGGCCGAGAACAGTAACAGAGATGATTTTGCTGCCTACGAACGTAATATCAGTTCCATATCATCAATGCGAGAGTTGATCTCGGACGAACTGTACTGTTTGCTCCACTGCGCCCATGTTGACCACTCCTTCTGCGAAGGCAGGTCAAACAGGTTTCCGACGATTGGCCACCCTTTCGGGCCGGGCGGCAGGAAGCGCCGCCTGCGAGTGTGCTTTGCTAGAAGCAGACCGCAAATTGCGAAGACGAAGAGGGGCAGGTAGAGATTCAACTCCATGGTCAACAGGGAACCTAGGTAGACAGCCCCAAGAAAGCACGTCGCTCTACGAGCTTCCTCGCAGCATCTTTATGCAGCACTCTCACGGGAAGCCGTCGTTGGCTAGTCAGCAGCGTCAGCCGCGCTAGAAGTCGAACAATTATAGCCGGGTGCCAAAATGACACATGAATATGAGAATGCCTGCATGCCTTTAGAGATCAACAGAAATTAGAGAGTACCACTCACTGTTGATATGGTTTCCTGAATGCAGTAAGTACATTTACAGACAGAGGTCTGTTGTTGGTTGGCCAATGCAATGAGTCAGAGACACCAAGAGGGGTAGTACAGCAATGTCTAAGCGTCGCCAGCGCGCGAGAATGAGGGATTTAGCTATCATTAGCAGGAACTTGAATTGCAAGTGAGAGTTAGAAAGAAGTAAGTACGGACCGGTGATCCGGATGGTTGTTGGGCGCCAACGTGCCCGCCTACACTTGGTTTCTCCCCTCCACCTGTTGAAATCGTGAGTTTTCATACCTTGTCCATTAAGAGAGCCTTTTCAGTGATAGCAATTCAACTCTCTTAGATTAATATAATTAGCAATCAGGGAGCTCTTCCTGTGAAATCTTGCTTTTTCTTTAGACATCCCTGTGGTGCCAGCCTGTGAATATGTCGGTCGCGGTCGAATCCCCGAGTACTTTAGGTCTTCGATGTTCTACGATTCATGAAGCAGCCCCCTCTCTCCTCGCCCGACACGCTCGAGACTGAAAACTCCGAATTGAACCCTCTCGATGAGCGCATCCGCTCCCTCGAGCAAATATTCAATCTGGTTCTCGCAGGCTTGCATCGAGATCGCGCACTACTGTCAACACGCATCGACCGCCGCCGTGCAATGTACGCCCCCGTGCGCATGCTTCCTCGTGACATCCTCATTCGCATATTCGACGCTGCCTTGATCGAAAGTCATCTATCCCACGCCTGGCCACCCACGCCCAATCTCAACTTTCGTCAACCCCGGAGACTCTCCAGAGTCTGATTTTATTGGCGGGATGTCATGATATCTACCCCATCGCTGTGGTCCAGCGTCGCTTTGCGGCTTCCCATTAGGGAAGACAATGTTCCTCGGGTAGAGGCATGTTTCGCGTATTCCCGGGATTATGCGCTGGATCTGGACTTTCGCTGTCCTGTTTGTCGCGGGAGTGTAGACGATTCAGGCGTCTCTATTTGTATCTTTTCGGCACGTCGGTCGGTGAAGCTATCCAGTGGCTGCTACCAGCGCCGCCCAGTGCCGACTTACTTCTTCTTGAGGAGGTTGGCTTCCGCAGGATGAGTGACAATCTGGGGCAGAGCACTACTCGTCCTCTGTCACAGCCATTTCTTCATGCACCTATGCTCGCTAGAACGATGGTTTTAGTGAGGGATGCTGGATACGCAATGCGGATGCCGTTTTCCCTTACGCATTATAGTGGGACTTTTCAGGATTTGTCTGACTATGATGTTCTTGTGGACTGTCCCAACCTCGTGGAAGTGTACTTCGCTTCCAATGGTCTTACAAGGGCTCCAGACGATGTCCCAGATGTATTCGACATGCTGGCCTTCGGAGGATTATCATTGACCGAATTGAATCTCTGGACTTTCTCCAACTCCCCAGTCTGTCAGAATGTGTAATTCGATCGGCCTGTCTGCGATAGGCACGAGAACTGTGAACGTCTCGCTGCGTTCCTTCATGCATCACACTGCGCCCTCACGCACTCGAAGCAGCACTTTCGTCTCGGCTGCCGTCGTGTATATGATGCGTTTTTCGAACTGGGAACGTCCATGTTGATGGCGTTAACGACGCTTGATATGGACACGAACAGGGACTCACACACCATGGACGCGGTCATACTCAGAGTAAGAAGCCCGATTTGTGAGTGGAGTGGCGTCGGCTATAGAGGCGCTGCATCTTCCCTCCAGTAAATGCACGCTTCTTGACAGATGCCAAGTCAGATCGGACTTGCTAAGAGAGCGCTCGATAGCTAGATCATGATCAAGGCGGCCTGAATCACAAAGGGCACCGATAGCCTACCTTCCATTCTCCTTACGGTAGGATGCGAATTACACGGAATACCACTTCATACACACTGTGGAGGCCTGAGACGTCGAAAATCAACCTCCGAAATCAATGTATAGTATATGGAAATTCAATGTTGGTAGCATACCGTAGGCGGGAAGGCCAAGGATGAATTTTGTGTTTCGATCACTTGTGCTCGGGTCCTTCCGATCTTGATCTCTTTCTCCATCATCTGCATTATCCTCGTGTAGTTTGGGCGGCGCTGTCTGCAGATGACGGCTTCATATGCTTCACAAATGCAGGCTACGGCGTCCGAAACCCCAGGCGCATCAACGATGGGCACTTGGGGAATTCTCAACAAATTAACACCCACGCAGGAGGCGAGTTGACCTTGACCTCGAACAATGAACGCGACTGGGCTTCATCGTTTTCAGTACGTGAACAGTCGCTGGTTGGCCTTTGATTTAACGTGTATGCAGCCCGTACTCCACATCAAAGGTGGGATCGTCCGTTTTCGCAACTCTGCCAGGCGATGAACAACGTGTATATGGCCAGATAAAACCAGCGGTTCCTTCCCATTCGTACCCTTCCGATGTCAGGCTATTTGTTAGGATCAACGCTGAAGGCACGCTGGCTGCAGAATCGCGGTTGTATCCCTTTTCAAGGGCGATGACCACTGGAAAGTTGATTCGGTCGATTTGATGTTATGGTACGTGTTATGTATGTGTTTTGTTCAGAGCATAGTTTGACTTGGTCACTAGCCCTACGGGTATTCCTCTGATTCTCATCACTGTTGCTGCGCGAAGAGGAGACACCAGTGGAAATTGGTTCGGCATACTGTCGTATTTCGACCATAGGTTCACGTCACAGGTCACGAGCCCAAAAAATGAACCTATTACATAAGCAGGTCACTAGTTTTTTTTTGGCTGTGAACCTGCCCCAAATTGGTCACAAATTGGACTTTTGCTCTCAAATTGAGCTTGGTGGCAGTTTTTATAGGATTTTCTCCTTTTTGGTGTATTTTAGGTCTAGAATAGCACATTTTTCTCTAATTATACTGAGATTCAGCCTAAAACCTGTGAAATAACCTTGCCATTGAAAAATTTAGTGAACTTATTTTCAGTGGGTCACAGTGGTATGTCCGCTGTGAACATCCCACCAAACAAGTTCATAAGGTCACAGGTCACACCCTGTGAACTATGGTCGAAATACTACAGTATTTCGACTTTATGGATCAAGAGCCAGGTTCGGTGGTGCTCTTAGGCAGAAATTGAGACTGATGGCAAATAGTCTCAACTCTAGCAATGCTCTCAGGATTTTCAAAACACCCCTACACATCCAACTCAACGGAACAACACAGCTCTATCACCTTGTCACTGTCATCCACTTCCCATAGCTCTTCAGCTACTCCAACTGTTGCGCAGCTCCCCGTTCAGCCCGCTTCATTCGCCCTGTCCCGCTTTTGCCTCCCACCGACGAACGAGCAACTCTTTTCGAGCAGCGGAACGAGGCCAGTGCAGTCCAGATAATATTGGCGCTCGTTCACGCGCGAGCTTCCTTTTGATGTACCCTTTGACGCGAAGGCTCACCTCGTCAATCAATGTCTCGAAGATTGGCCTCACTTCGTTGAGACCTACGCCGACGCCGTCTTCCTTGGCTTGGGCGAGATGCTTGACGTTAACATCGAGCAAACTTTTGGACGATTCGGCAACCTAAAAGAGAGCGTTAGGTCAGTTGATAAGCCCTCATACTCGGATGATTGCTGACACTTCTTCTACTAGCAATGTCGTCAACGAGCTCTTGAACGAACTTCAGGAGAATGCTGCTAAGCATCTGCAGTGGTTGCTTGCACTCGAGAACTATCCGTTCACGTTGAACACTCACTATGTGGAGTCATACCACGAAAAGCTCCTGAAGAAGTACCAAGAGGCAAGGCCACAACTTGCGACGGCTTCAGTCAACGCCAGTCCGTTCCTCATATTTATCTTACCAGTGATCAACTGGCTGAGGCTGCAAGTCCGGAAATAGTATTGATGGCCGGGGTCCGTGCGTACTTCCAAGTGGCGTACAAGGTACAATACGCCACGCTTGCTCGAACATGCTAGTCTGATTTTGAAATGAAAGCGTATCATCGACAATGTTCCCCGTGCCATCGACTATGATGGCGTTATTACACTCTCTACACGCGTCAACGACGCCTTGGTCGGGGCCTGGGTGTCGACACAGAGGGCTCTTTGACGCGTTTGAAGGAATACTTTGCCGAAGACCCAGAGGTTTCCAATCTTTGTGCGGAGCTACAGGCGAAGCAGAAGCGGCTTGAAGAAATCACGACTCGGCTGAGTGGATTCTCTAGGAAGTCCAACCCGCGATGGGTGTCTGTCGCCAGGTCGTCGTTCAGACTTGATGCATCTTCTCCATTGTCCCCATTCCAAGCTATGATTCCCCCAAATTCTCGTCCGTCTAGCCGGCTGACCGTATACAATGGGAGTATTACGGAGGAGAAAGACGATCCCAGTCCTCAGAGCACCGCTGTGAGCTTTGAGCCGCAGGATTCCGAGGAAGCGGATGCACTGTCGCCTGCTCCACCAGCCATAGATCCGGAGGAGATTTATCTGAACCTCGACACCATCTTCGGCCAGATCGTTGCCTGGGCTAACAGTCCGGAGGACCTTAATTGCCTGGGCTAACAGTCCGGAGGACCTTAATGGGTTTCCCGTCTTATGGACTGTTGTCGGCGCAGCCGTGCAGAAGTTCATCACGACAGCCGCGTGGGCGAAAATGGGTGCATCTATATGTGAAAAGCTCAAAACCAAGGTCGATGACTGCTTCATCGTCATCGCCATCGACCGACTCCATCGCGGGCTAGTTCCTGACGACGTCTTTGCCCTCCGATTCCGCCTTTTGTCATTGTACATCGTCAAGGAGGACATGATGACCTTGGGATACGAAGGAGATCTCCAGTACCGCTACCCAGCCATTATCAGTCTTCTCGTTCTTCGAGAAAAGACCCTCCTCGCTGGTCGCACGGAACACATCATCCACTTGCAGACGTGGGCTATCGAAGTACGCGGGCATTACGCGCTCTGTGCTTAGCGAACCTATTGTGGGCATGACCCGGCAAGAGGTTACATCGTTCACCGAGCGAGGTTGCATCTCAGCCGCGCAGACGGCCCTGCTCCTTCTGAGGACCGCACCGCCGATGTCTGTAACTGCATCAGAGCTTCCTTCCGGCTAGCACCTCCTTGAGCATAGACATTCTGCCTCGCACCTCTTTACCATTCTTCCTATAACTACGGCGACGCGCCCTACAACGCATGTCTCCTGCCTGCTGTCAATCATGGTGTCGCGGTCCATCATGCATGGCTCCTTCCATCATCAACCATGGCCTTTACGGTCCTCCAACCCATGGTGTCGCGCTCTGCCCGCACTCGCACTCGACGCCCTGTTCTCATCAGCAGCCGAGCTTCTATGTCAAACATCATCTTGGCGATGCCCCGCCGCGGACATCTCAATATTCAAGACTTCCCCAGATGACTGCTTAGGAGACCGCGCCATGTGTGTACAACTCTACGGTGACACGTCGTTCACCGGACAGGGCATCGTCATGGAAAGTCTTGGGCTCAGCAACCTCCCATATTTCACCAGTGGCGGAACAGTGCGTCTCGTCGTGGACAACAGCATTGGTTATACTATCCCCGCATCCCAGGCGCGATCACGGGCCTCCATGTATTGCTCGAATATCGGCAAAATGATCAATGCACCGGACGACGTGGTACGCGTTATGGACGTGTTGTTTGGATACAGCCTATAATACTTCAGGAAGGACATCGTCGTGGATCTGTTGGCTTACCAACGATGGGGTAGCTTGGGGCCATAACGAGCTCGACCTTCCGAGCCTCACCAGCCCGCTCATGTATGAGCACATCTCCGCGCGCCCTTCCGTGCCTCAGTTGTATGAGGAGAAACTCATCAACGAGCAGGTCATCTCTGCGGGCGACGCCGCCGTACTCCGAGACTCGTACAAAGTGCATTTGAACAACCAACTGGCCAAGGTCGAAGGATATACTCTGTCTGTGAGTATGCTCGAGGGCCAATGGCATGGCGTAGTATGGCCCGCTTCGTCAGAAGCATCCTCTTCTCCAATGATGGGAGTTCATACCCAAACACTTATCAATGTCGGGCAAGTGAGTGCGCGAGTCCCTGATTCAAGATCCATCCCAAGATACAACGTCACATTAAGAACCGGCTAGGTAGCTTAGTGAAAGGGACAGGGATCGATTCTCCGTCGGAGGCCCTAGCTCTTGGATCGCTAATGGAGGGGTATGATGTAGCGGTATTGTTATGCTTCTCCCTCAGTATTTTGTTTAGGTAGAAAAAGAACTATTTCTTATTAGAGTACCGCGAAAAGTGACAGAAAGACAGGGAAAGACATGCCTAGGTGCGCAAGGTAACTAATGGGTGAATACAGTGGTGTGAGTCCGATTTGAATGTAAGTACAAACGGGGGATGATGGAGGGAGTATGCATGGAATGAGGGCAGCACGATGGATGGTACGGGTCATCAAGAGGCATGGATGCGGCGGCAAGGATGAGCGATGTCCTGGGTGGCGATGCGTAGCGGGAGGGAGTGGAATGCATGTTCGTGCGGTGATGATGCGTTGTGGGGCGAGGAAGATGCGTGGTAAGTGGCCGACGCGATGTATGTACATGTCTAAGTCTTGGCCGACAACAATGCATGGTATGGCCGGGTGCGCTGTGCCTGACCGAGACATCCTAATAACAAGGTAATTTGCATACAGGACGAGTACTAGATGAAAATACAGATGAGATGAAGTGAGAATACCCCGAACATATACTGTAAGGCCAGAAGGTGACGCGAAGGACCCGAGCACAAGTGATCGAAACACAAAATTCATCCTTGGCCTTCCCGCCTACGGTAGGTAGCATGGGTTGAAAATGCACGTACCTCTCATAGGTTGAGATTCTTCCTCTTAAGGCCAAAAACCATGTTCAAATGAGGAGGCCATTTAGCGTGATGCATAGGTTGATTTTCGACTAAACAACGATGAATATTTTTGCCCGCCCCAACATTGATTTTCCGACACCACTGCGCTGATTATAAGTCTTAATGGCATGTTTTTATCACTCAACTAATCATACGATGTCGTGGCATAAAAAACATGATATTGCATGACGGTCCGAACAGATAAGAAACTACGGAAGGGTACAGATAAAGGAGACTCTAGAGACTCTAGTCTACGTAGTGGTGTCGCGATGGACGAGATGCATGCACCATACAATGACGACAATCTGTCATAGAACCGTCTCAGAAAAGTAGCAGAAAGACATGAAATCAAAACCCACTGTGCGCTGCTGCCGGTCCCTACCACCACCATCGCCTTGCAAGTGCATCTGTCCATATCGTCTTCGCGGGTCCTGGTTGTGAGCCTCCGGTTGTGCGTTCCCGAGGTTGTATCATTTGCGGTTCGTGCGGTATGGGCTCGATCATCCTAGCACGGCGGGTATCCTCGTCCTATTGTTCGTTATCCTCGTCATGTTCTCGTCCGGTCCTGGTGCTGGTCTTGCCTGGTCCTCGTCCTGGTCTTGTCTTGTCCTCGTCCTGGTCTTGTCTTGTCCTCGGTCTCGTCTGATCCTGGTCTTGTCCTCGTCCTGGTCTCTTCTCGTTGTCGTGTGGTGTCCTGCCCTCGAAGGGATCCTCGTGAGGTCGGTCAGGTCGTCATCCTCGTCCGTGGTCATCGAGCAGTCCTTGGGTGCTTGGCTGAGTGCTCATTGAGGTGCGCAGCCTGTTCCAGGCTGGCGCTCGTCTTCATCGGGCAAGAGCGCAGTCGCGGTGATGGGTTGTGGTCAGAAAAAATCATCGAACCCGGGTTCCTGCCGCATGCGCAACTTCAACATGAATAGGGGACTTGAAAGAAATGAGCGTGCTCGCTCAAGCTCGTTGTACCGTTCGCAACGTACCCCGCTTACACCCAGACACATTATAGAAATATTATAGAGCTCAATACAGTATGTAGAGCTTATCAGGGCAAGAAATATGCCATGGATGATATACAGGTAATCATTGGTTGATTTTCAGTCTAGGACAATCCACCAATGTAGAACATTGAAACCAAATCCACCAAAAAGTCATGCACTATAGGTGAAAATCTATTTTTCCATCTACGTGACATTGAATTTTCTCGTGATCGGAGCTCACAGTGACACCCAGAGGTATGTAAGGGCTAATCAGCCGCCACATCTTTACACAGAAACCCATTCGCCATATGCCAGACCATTGTACCTTCAAAGTGTGCTAGCCTTCTTCGCCGCACTGCATAATTCAATGATCTTCAAGTTCTCATAACGCAATGCGGATCATCCTTGTCTACTCCCATTGTGCAGTATACCGGTATTTACCATGTGCTACCGTAGAGTCGCGCTCCAACTCGCCATGAATAGAACCGGACTGCCAAGGCGCGATTGCTCTCGGTTTCCCACTTATCTTCTGCTTGGGTAGATGCCATCTTTATTTTGACGGTTCCGACAAGGTGGCAATGGTATGCTTCTCAGATGCTCCACCTCCATCTGGTCTCAGCTGAGCGCGTACGCCATTGAGTAAGACAATATTCACACCAGAAAAACGCGAAAGAATTTTTGGTATTGACTGTAAATTGTACGTACGAGTAAATTATATGTACCTCCGTTACCACCGCATCTCACGATTGAATTTCCACATGTAAGGGGCAGTGTCAACCGCCGTCATTTCGGCTCTGGAAGCGACAGACGCGACTGAGCTGGCACCGGCGACAGTAGGAGAAGGATCACTCATGGAATCCGAAGAAGGGTTGGCAATGCCAGATGCGACTGCTTCGGCATCGACGGAAGTTGAAGCTGCGTCGGTAGAAGACGTGCTGTCGGTAGACATCGAGGTAGGTTCCGAAGAGCTGGAAGATGAGGCGGAAGACGCGCCGTAGACTTTGACTTCGAGGGCGTCTATGGAAGTTGAAGAGGGCGTAGCGGAAGAATCCGAGCTAGCCGAGGCAGACTGGACAGAGTTGGAGGTCATCATAGACGAAGCCGAGTCCTCCTCCTCGTCATCGGCCATGGCAGAAGGAGTGCTGGAAGCAGTGACAGTGACAGTGTGAGTCTCGGTGATGGTCGTGTATGTCGCACTCTCGTCTTCCGCGCTCTCCGTGTCCTCCTGTGGGCCGTTCGGCTCAAAGACCAGAGTCACGTTCTGCGGCGCCGCTTCCCTCTCGCCTAAACTCGTAGCACTTTCCATAACTCCTCCATCGACGATATCAGACGCGTCCTCCGTATCGTCCTCCTCCCTAGAAGTGGAATTCGACGGAGCAGACATGGGAGCGATGACGTTGGTATCGACATAGTAGATGAACGTTTGACTTTGCCTAGGATTGGTCGACTCGGTGTCATTGCCGCAAGGATTGACGGTCATAGGCGCGGGTGCGTCAGGCGTAGAGTCATAGGTGGCGCACCACGCATCGACAGTGAGGTTGCGGGAATTATTGACGAGATAGTGAAGGCGAACGTATTTGATGTTACGGTTCTGCGAGGCGTCCATCGTATTGTCCGCCACCATGTATGTAGTCGTAGCGTTGGTGTCCGACGCGTCCAATTCAAAGGGTTTCTTGTCAGTGTTCATGTAGAGCGATCCAAGCTTCTTTTGTGCGCCAGCGTCGTTGGTCAACTAAAGTAAATGTTAAAAACTGTGAAAACATTCAACGCATACATTCACGTACCATGAGAGCAATTGTTCCAGCGGGGGCACTTTCGTCGACACGTCGTTCCATGGGTTCAGAGCTACGACGAGCAATGGCGCGATGGGTGGGAGAGACGATGAAGGACTGGCCATGTTTGTTGTGCACGAGGACTCTGGGGGATGAACGGCGGTCATGGACGTTGACACGGTCGTGATCACCGTTGACAATGACCTTGGAAGCGTCGTGCCAGTCATGGTGGTGGTGGCGGCGACGGTGATGGATGTGGACGTGCTCGTTGTCGCCGTTCACGACAACCTTGTCGTGGTCGTCGTCATCGTGGTGTCGATGCTTGTCGTGGATGCGGACATGGTCATCATTGCCGTTGATAACGACCTTGTCATCGGAGTGAGGAGCGCGACGAGTGTAGGCTTTGCGGTCGAAGAAGGCTTGGTCAGCGGCGCGCTTCCCAACCTCAACCTTGATAAGCGGGAGGTCATCGTCTAGTACGACAATTCGCTAAAAAGTTGAATATATGCGTCAGAAAAAGGGCGAAAATAATAGAAAAAAAGGAACGAACCGGCTTGTGCGCCTTCTCCTTCCCGCCCTTGGCGTCGTGTTTCCCGCCCTTAGCGTCATGCTTCCCGCCCTTATCGTCGTGCTTCCCGCCCTTCTTGGAGTCGTGCTTGGCCTTGGCGACGCGAGCAGGCAGAGGCAAGAGCGGGCTGTCCTTCTGAAGGCCATCGTCCTTTGACGCGACAGAAGACGAATGGCGAGCCGAGATGACGGCGGCGTCGACGGAGCTGACAGCGGCGAGAGAGGCGGCGGCGGCGAGGAGAGCGAAACGGGCAGTCAAGTAAACCATATCGAATGGATAATTAGATGAGGATAGAATAGAATGTAGATAGGCTGGGTTATTAGGTGGGAAGACTCGACGATCACCAGGATCAGAGGAGAAGGTTAAGGTAGGAGGGAAAGAAAGAAATGGAGCTCGCTTTCGACGTGCGTCCTTCTTATACGGTGGCGCTATTTGCATCACTTTGGCCAGAAAGAAGCGCAACTCAGTCACGTGTTCGCTCCTCGCGCGCTATTTGTGGACGCGCGAATTCTCTTCTTGCTTCGCTCCCTCTATCAATTTACAGAAAGGATCGCGAAAGGCAAACGCGTACTAAATAAATGGCGCCATTTCTCTTCTCACCGCCCTCCCGGGCCTCCGCGTGTCGGGTGGAAGCAAGCGCGCTTCTAGGTCAAGCTTGAATTGACCGGCTTCTGGCCCTACAAGAACGCAATCTCATGCAGCCTATCTGCTATTACTTGAATGCTGCTCGCCCAACGTGCCGCAAAAACTTAGCCAGAGACGATGACTGATCCGGAGATCACACCATTTGTCGAAACATGTCCGAAGCCATCAGTATGCGCGCATCAGTTGCTTGACGCGTCCACACCTTCACAGGATGCACAGACTGCCTTGTGATTGACCTACTGACAGCTGTATTCTATCGCCCGCTATCGTCGAATGATCTGCCAGTGAGCGCCCAAATCATATACGTTGTGGATAACCAAGAAACCTGCAGCGCTCGTGAAAATACAGATCATGCCTGTCAATGTCATCCTCCTACCAACAAGAATGAAAGATCATAAGTAAGTAGAAAACCAACATTCTTGCATTGCGGCTATCCGAACCGACATGTCCGATCACACCGGGTGCTGAAGCCGATTATCAATTTGTTCATGCAACGTTGCAACGTCACCGGTACTTCCATGAACGTTAACAAAATATCGACCTTTGTCCGCTGCAATTCCCTGAGGCACACCGCCTTCGCCAAGCCTATTGCCTGTCAGCTCAGATATCTATCCTCCAAAGTCTCCGATTCCATTCATCTTGTCTGCCCAAGCCGACCTTACTGAATCATGCACAATCTAGGGCACACCCACTGCATCCCCCAGTGCTTCCTTAGGCCCCGGAGAATCCCTCGGTACCTCCTACCAGCTATCTTTCTCAGACCGTTCTTCTCAACTATATACACGTAGAATCGCGTCTAGAGGCGCACGACACTGGCCATAAGGCTCTTTACCAAGCTGGCTACCACGATACGCGCTATTTCTGGGAGCAGCCTATCGTGTGGGGTGATCACGACTCTTTCAGTAAGCGACCTCCATCTACCGTCACTTGATCTCTTGACTTAACTCCCAGACATGTGAACAATGTTCGTTACGGTAGGCCTCCTACCTCAGTTACCCGCCTTCTAATCCTGAACGCATTCACTCAAAGTGCGCTTCTTTGAATCAGTGAGCTACTCTTACTTGTTGTATACATATCCTGTTATTAATACCTTCTCAGAGCCGCGTCCACTGGATGAGATACCTAGGTTATCGTCTTGGCGGGGCTTCCGCCGCGGATTCTCTAATTCGAGGACAAGGCGTATCACTTATCCTGAAATCGATACAAGTCCAATTCCGCCGCCCCGTCACGTATCCTGACACGGTTAGTGATTTACACCGCATCAACGCGGAGATCTAATAACACACTACTCTCAGCTACTCATCGCACATCGCCCAGTTGAAACCCCGTCGCCTTCGGATCCAAACCACTTCAAGGATCCCTCTATACTTCATCTGCGTGCCTCTGCGTATTCCCTAAACCAGCGTGCATACGTCGCCCATACAGATGAGGTAGTTGTTTGGTACGATTACGATAAACTTAGAAAATGCGTCCAGAAGAGCGATACCTTCGTGCCGTTTGGGATGAGGACGTAGATAGATGAATCACTTTTAACGACGTCTATTAGTTGTATCAATAGCATCGTTCCTTGCTTCCTCTCCTGAGCCAGTTAACTGCTCTGCAGCTGATGTTCTGTGTTCAAGTCAGTGTCCGTCTCGTCGGCTAAATTCTTACAAATCCTTGAAAGATTGTCACGATAATAGCACCAAGGATGCGCATAATGGCCGTGCATGGGAAAGATCAGAGCTGTAAACGTTCGTGAATATAATTGACAAAATTTCATTGTCTACCCGCTGGTTCTGCTAATCCGCATCTCGTCACCTTCCGTCGTATATACGACGATGGGTCCTTCCTCTACTCGGGGCCACAAGCGCTTGGCGCGAAGTCTCCACTGCCAAGCGTATGCCTCCAATCCATCCCTCTCACCACTTCCTGCCTCATCGGAGTGACTCCATTCCTACTGCCACTAGCACTCACCTTCTCCGGATACATCAATCCCCTCCATGCATATGTTTCCCACCAAATGACGCGATAGTCGTGTGCAAAGCGCACGTTTAGCTTCAACTTGAACCCTGTCGAGAAGAAGGGTTTTGAGTTGGAACGTCTGTTATTATTAACGGTACCGCGTATCGTGGATGAATTTCATTGAAATAGATAACGCACTATTTGCAGATGACACTCCACAGATTTGCTTCTGTACCCGGGCTTGCACAAGGTATAGCGCGTGGAAGATCAGGCGAAAATTGAAGAAAGGTGCGTTTTGAGTTTTGGTCGGAAATGTGATTCACGCGCTAAATCTAAATGGGTGCTTCCGTTGCAAGATCAGTGTGGCGTTCAATGACGAAGGCTTAGCGTGAGTAATTCGAGCTTACGGCCAGTTTGTTGCAAACAAACCAAGTACGCGTCCGGTGAGCGTGCAAGAGTTTTGGTCGGAAATGTGCTAAATCTAAATGGTTGCTTGCTTCCGTTGCAAGATCAGTGTGGCGTCCAATGACGAAGGCTTACCGTGAGCAATTCGAGCTTGCGGCCAGTTTGTTGCAAACAAACCAAGTACGCGGAGTACTAGTGCCAGTCCGCCGTCCGGGTGAGCGTGCGAGAGATGCTGTAGGATGCTGTAATAATATCTGGACGACTAGGAGGACGCAGCGCGCAGTCGCGGTCTAGATATTATATGTACCTAACAACTAGGCGATGGTCGCGGCTTGCGGAGGTGGTGGTTGGATGCGTAGAGGTGACTGCATGGAGGCAAGAATGACAGACAGTGATCGGGCGCATGCCGGCTTGGTGGTTCTTGTTCCATGTATCGGGCGGTGAATATTTATAACATCGCGTCGTGTTGAGAAAGCCTCAAATGGTGTTTCGACGACCGGTGCCGTGAGTAGGACACGAGCAGAGTGTCTTCTCCATAGTCTAGCATAGTCTAAGGCTAAAACGTTGAGTGAAATCACCTGATAAATGTGGAGTGTGGGTCTAGACGTTTCATGAAACGGGAGGAGGCGATGTTGTACATGCAAACCGCCAGGATGTTGCAAGCGGTATGATAGTTGGACGTTTAGATGTGCGGTATCAGAGCATCACGTGGCGGTTACTGGCTTGGCCTTTCACCTCCTCTCGATTCGCGATCATGCTAAGCAAAAGCTCTGTTTGAGCTCGATGGCCGTCGGTGCATGCCTGAGCGGCGCTCGCTGTCAGTGGATTAGCCATCAGGATGTTGTCGCCAAAACGGGCAAGGACGTGATGAAGTGATGGCGGGGAATCTTACCCTTACTATTAGGTTGTTAAGCAGTTCTCCGGGCTGTCATCGGGAGGTTCTCCACAAACTCGAGGCTCTAAGCGGTCTTGCCGGGTGAATCCATCTCTGCAAGGACAGTGTCAGCCAGACTGGGGCACAGGAGCGACGCGCAGGAAACGCTAACCCAGAAACTCGGGTCGCGTCCCACCAGGTCCCCCATCAAAGAAAAAGTGTCATCCGGGGATAAACGTGGTGTGGGACGAAATGTTTTTTTCCCAGATTCTCTTTCGCTGATATTCCGGCATGAAATAGATCTTCGCGTGGTCCAGTTCCGGTACTTATCTTGGGTGATTGGCTCTTTCGGGACAACCTTTTTAACCAACGACCACCAAGTCCTTCTATGCTCTAAGCCTGTGCTTACTGTCTCCTCACCTTTTCATCGACGAGACAACGAGTGGATACACGCTCGGAGCCACCTTCATTTGACCATGTCAATCCCACTCTCGTTTCTCTCCAACATCCCCCAGCGGGCGGGCGCCTCACTTGGGGACTTGATTGCCGAACGCGTAACCCAGTCGAGGTCAGTCAACACACTGCTGGACTGTCTGTGCTCGACGTCCTCCCCCTCCATTCATTCCCCGGATCCCTCCCGTCTCCCACTATCCCATGACGCCGTCCGCACCTTTGTCGCTTCCTTTGTCCTTCCCCATACCAGATCACGTCACCCTCTTGGGCCTAATGACAGAGTCATGATTGTGTTACCCACCGGACCAGAGAATGCTCTTGCTCTGCTCTCTCTCGCCTGCTACCACACCACCGCCCCCGTCAACGCGAGCTGCACCGCGGCCGAGCTTAAGGAGGATGCCCAGCGCCTCCGAGCACGAGCAATTGTTACGACCAAAGACGCCGAAGACCGATTAGAACTCCGTGCCATGCAGAAGGAGCTCGATTGCGAAATTGTGTACATACACGACCGCCCTACTGGCCCCACCGGTCTATTCGACATGACAGTCCTTGGTGACAACATTGTCGTTCCTACCATGCCATCCGTTCCCCATCAGCTTCACGACCAGTCCTTGGTCCTGCACACCTCTGGCACCAGCGGCAAGAAGAAGGTCGTCCCGTACACGCTCAAGTCGCTCATCGTCGGAACATGGGCCGTCGTGCATTCATGGGACCTGAAACCCAATGATGTGAACCGTGCGCAACCATTTTTTTCCAATCACAGGCTTAACCCTGACCGCCGTACTAGTCAATATGATGCCCTTATTCCACGTTGGTGGAATTGTACGAAATCTCTTGGCGCCCGTCTTCTCCGGTGGCAGCGCCATCATGTGCGCTGGATTCGACGCGATCGCTTTCCTGGTCGCTTGCCTGTCAATTACATGCGACTTGGTCCGTCTCTCCTAAGCTTCTACTCGATCAATTGCTCAAATTTCCAAACAGGTACTACGCCGCGCCACCATCCACCATGCTATCCTCACTTCCCAGCCCGATTATATCGTGCCCACCCGCGATATGAGGATTCGCATGATCTGTAATGCAGCTGGCGGTCTTTTGCCTTCATTGGCTGTCGACTTGAAAAACAGATTCGGAGGCGCGGTTATTCTTCCGTCCTACGGAATGACAGAGTCGGTCCCGATCTACGCGTGTTATCACGTCATATTGCTAACGGTGTGCTTCTAGGTGCATGCCCATCGCAACGCCGCCCACTAACTATCAGCTCGAGCGTCCGGGATGCTCAGGAATCGCATGTGGACCTTATCTCTCGATTCGCGATCCTTCAAATCTTGAACGCGAATTGAGTCCGGGGAAGACCGGCGCTGTCTCTGTCCGCGGGCTCCCCACCTTTGAAGGTTACGAAACTTCGCCGGATCGTAATGTGCCGCTAGACACCTCCGCGTTTACTAGTGAGGGCTGGTTCGACTCTGGTGACGTTGGTTATATGGACGCCGACGGCTACCTGTACATCACCGGTCGTTCCAAGGAGATCATCAACAAGGGCGGTGAGGTTATCTCGCCCTTCGAGGTAGAGGAGGCCTATTGTGACTGCTGCTAAGAGTCACGTCAAGGTGGGGGCTTTGCGCTTGCGAAAGTTGATATTCCCTAACGTGTTCACAGGCAACTTTGGCTTTCGCGATCGAGCACGATGTTCTTCAGGAGGCTATCGGTGTCGTGGTTGTCCCACAGCCTGGAGTCCCTCGTCTCGGACTCACCCAGCTCCACGATTTGTTAAAGTGCGCGCTTAATTGTTTTCTCCACTCCCACCACACGCTCACGAAACATTTCCAAAAGGGACAATCTGCATCCATCGAAATGGCCCTACGCCATCGTGTACATGAGGGATCTTCCCAAGAACAGGTTCGTATTCTGTATTAATTGCGTTTCCGAGATTTAATTTTTCGTGCAGTGCTGGAAAGCCTCTTCGGATCAAGCTGGCCACGCGTTATGGTCTAGGTGTCATGAGCGACAGCGTGCCCATCTCACAGCGCCATTTCGAGGCCGAGGTTCCCCATCCTCTGGCTGCACTGTCTGAGCCTATTGCATGCCAACGGGTGGCCGTTGATATCCGCGCGCTCGAACACACGCTGCTCTCGACTCTGGGTGTCGCTGAGGTTGCAGTAACGTCTTCGACAGGATGGTAGTCCCAGAGGCCTTCGTTACGATGGCTTCTTCCGCTACACCCGACGCCTCTGTCCTCAAGATGTCCATAAAGCAGTATTCTTCCAGGTTACAACTTACCGGAGCCTCTACACGTGTTGACCAAACTTTGGTCAGGAATGGCGCTGGTTACATCGACTTCGCTGCCATGGAACGCGAGATCCAGCAGACGAACGAGTCAGCCATGTCGAACAACGCGCTGGTAGTTCGTGACATCATTTCTGATCTGCTTTCCATCGAACCCGGGATGGTCAACTTGGACTCGGACTTTTTCTTACTCGGCGGTAACTCCCTGTTACTCGGAAAGCTGTCATACCACATTCGCAAGCGGTGCAATGTCAGTGTACCCGTCTCTGCCATCTTCACCAATAGCACCGTCGCGGGTATCGTATCCCTCATCGAAGCTCAGGAGCGCAGCCTCTCTGTCAAGAAGAGACTTACGACGAGCCCAACACGCCTTCTGATGCGACGCTCAACTTTGATTGGCAAGACGAATCTGCTACATCGTCTAAATCTCGTGGCTCGGCGCACCCGTTATCCCTGCTCGTACAGATCATACCGTTCATCTTCTTCTATCCCTTGAAGACCGCGGCAACATGTAGGTCTCACCACAGCTCCGATCCATTCCATTTCTGACAGTTTGATGTAGGGGCCCTCTTGTTGTATTGTATGTCGTACATGGCTCCTTTGATCGACGACAGTTTCGAACAGCGTCTTGGCGCTCTCTTGGCCTCCATTTGCGCCGCTCGTCTAGGAGTCAGAATAATCGCGCCCATAACCGCTATACTCTTCAAATGGATCGTGATTGGCAAGTACAAACCAGGGACATACAGATTGTAAGGTCTCCTTACACCTTTGTGGGAAATCACACTAAAATATTTTATTCTTATTCCTAGTTGGTCCGTCTACTACCTGCGATGGTGGATTGTGAACCAAAGTCTCCGGACCGCCGGCCGCGGTATCTTCTCCATGCATCCCTCGCTCGAGAAGCTGTACTACCGCCTGCTCGGCGCGAAGATTGGCAAGAACGTCTCCATCTCCAAAAAGGTCAAGCTCGGCGAGTACGATCTCATCCGTCTCGACGACGGCTGCCGGATCGACAACGCGCTCGTCCGCGGCTTCTGCGTGGAGCGCGATGGGTTCTTCCGCCTTGATGACATTGTTGTCGCCAAAACGCGGTGGTCAACACTTATACCCAGTTATCGCCTGGCTCTTATATCCCAGAAGGAACGGTCTACGGACCTCATGCTTCGTCCTTGGAGAACCCGTCCCCGCCGGAGTATGCGCAGTACAACCGCACCGGTATCCGCGAGCCCAACTTTTTCTTGAAGCTGTTCATCGCCTTCCCTATCATCTTCCTCGTCGAGCTGGCATCTTGTACGTGCAATTCAAAGCTCTAATGATGTTATTACTCATCCCTTCTTCTAGATGTCCCATGGTTTGCTGCTATCTGGCTCATGCTCTACCAGACCGAGTTCATTCCTCCCAACTCGAACTCTCTCGTCGCCGTCATCTTCTGGTTTGCTCTGCCAGAGCGTGTCTTCTACCATGCCGTCTCCCGAATGGCGCGCGCAGTGCTCACTCCCCTCCTCCACCTTATGTTGTCGCTTATCGTCAAGCGCATGCTTGGCTTGAGCAAGGTCAGGCTTGCTGCTGATCAAGGACAAGGGACACTCCTCCGCCGCTATATCAATGGTACGCTCCTCTCTCAGGACAACTTGAAGCGATCATTCTCCATCCTGGGTACACATTACGAAGCCGTGTCCATCGTCTACCGAATCATGGGAGCGAAGATCGGGCAGCGCGTCTACTGGCCCGGTTCCGGCATCTACTGCCTCGACCCCGAGCTGCTGGAGATCGGCAACGACGTCGTGTTTGGATCTCGCTCAGAAGTCTTCACGACTGATTGCCTCGGAACTCAAAAGGTTGTTGTGAAAGATGGAGGTATGCCGTTTGTAACTCTATTCTTCGTCGTCGGGTGACTGACAATTTCGCCCGTATCCTAGCTATGATTGCTGACCGAGTTGTCATCCTCCCTGGGGTCACCGTCGGGCGACGTACCGTCCTGGGGTCAGGTACGCTCACGAGTCGCGGGGCTAGGTACGAAGACGGGTCCACTTGGATGGGAAGCGGTATGTTCATCCCCGCTTCGTGCCTCACAACAATTCACTCACTGTACAACACACTCTAGATCGCGGCCAGGCTATCTGCTTCAACAAAGGCACCAAGGATCCAATCCCCATAGCGACACCACGACACCGTTTGGACGCGCGTTCTACAAACGCCAGGCCAACTTCTTCGTCATCCCGTACTCGATACTCCTCGTGGTGAACGTCGCCGTCGCGTGTCTCTCCGCGGCGTACTGGTCCATCTCCGCTGTCGCCGGCGCGCAAGCGCTGCGCCAGATCAGCATCCACTTTGGGCAGTACGGGCTCTTCGACGACGTGTGGTACCGCTTCGGGATCGTGTACGCGCTGATCGCCGGCGCGTTCATCGCGGCGTGCAACCTCCAGGCGCTCATCGCGCTCGTCTGGGTCATCCTCACTAAATGGATTGTGATCCGCCGGAGACGACCCGGCCGCTACGAGTGGGACAAGAGCAGCTACTGCCAGCGCTGGCAGCTGCACCTGACGCTCGCGCGTCCGCTGTACAAGGGCTACGGCAACGGCGGTGTTCTGGCGCCGCTGACGGGCACGATCTTCATCGTGTGGTACTTCCGTGCGCTGGGTGCGAAGATTGGCCGGAACTGCGCGATCTATCCGGGCGGCAAGGCGGGTCTGATGACGGAGCCTGATCTGGTCGAGCTTGGCGACAAGGTCGCGCTGGACAACTGCTCTGTCGTGGCACACATCAACTCTCGTGGAAACTTTGCGCTCAACCCTTTGAAAATCGGCAATGGGTAGGCGTCCATCCCTTCTTTCTTAACATTCTGCTAATCTCTCTCTCTGCCAGCTGTGCCTTGCGATCTGGTTCTCGCTTACTATCCGGCGCATCTATGGAAGACAGCAGCATGCTCTGCGAGCACACCCTCTTAACGTCGGGTGAGGTCGCCGAAGCGGGCGGTGTGTACGTCGGGTGGCCAGCCAAACGCGTGGACAATGCCTGGTCGGGCTTTACTCGCCAACTGTAATCTCGCGTGGTCTGAGCTGCCGCTATGGTACCTCGCATTCTGTAACGTACGTCCTTTCTTTCACACCATCACTCCTCCCCGTCTAACATTTACTCGTCCACAGCTTTAGCGTGTAATCGTAGTATTACGGAGCGAACTCTGGCGTCTTTATTAGGATCTCTTCCTGCGCATCTATTATACCGCTTGGCGTCTCCTTTCCTCATTTTCTTTTTCGTGGTCTCATCTAACATCATCCGGTTATTCGCTGTACTTAATTTACCGCTTTCCAGTCGCTCATTTCGCAGCATGTTTCTTTGTACCGCACGCATACTATAGATAGAATCTGATTTCACTTCTTGGCATGCAGTGGCGCACACAGTCTTGCCATTCTTATATCGACGATACCGATAGAATATATCTAATGGACTGGAACTTTGACAGTCTCCGCGGCCCTAAGGAGTAGGCTTACTTATTTAAATTATGGGACAATACATGCATTTTCGAGTACCAATCGCAGCAAAATTACAACCATGAAAGGGCAAGTAATGGTAATGTACAAGACAACAAATGTTCGATGAATCTATCGACACGTGTAGTGTTCAACAGCAAGGACAACCCGAGACCTCTACAGGAGGAAGCACACAGCAGTGCGTATTCATTCAGTCAATAATGTTAAGCTCCCTCTTCCGCGCCTTGGCAAACTCATTCTTGTACGTCTCCCAAATTCTATTTAGTCAAGATGAGTAGATGAAAACAGTCGATAAGAGCGTAACACACCTCGTCAATTCAGCAATGTATAAGTTCTGGATTCTCCGAACTTCCTCTATATCAGGCTTTTCGTATTTCGTTACATGGATAGGTCGTCCAGCTGCAGACCGATGAATACCGAGGAATGGAGAAAGGAGAACCCACTCACTAACGACGACAATTCTCCGTCTATAAGGCAGCAGACCAGTACTATCTGATGGGGGTCGTCAGCGGGACCGAAGGGAAACTTGGAGCAAGCAGATACAATTAAGCATTCCACGGCCATGGAACAACGGGAGCGTAAACCCGAAGACAGACTGAAACTTTTTCTGAATGGAAAAGATGGCGGTCCCTCGTTCATTGGGCATCTGCTGAAAGATGTCGTTTTCACCGAACGAGAAGACAGGTACCAGGTCAGCTCTATAGATTTTACGTTAGGTACCTCAGAATATGCGCCACTAGAAGACGTGCCCATGCTGAATGGCAATCTTGATAAAGCCAAGTCTATTGGTGGGAACATTCAGAAAAGAACACGGACAGAAGAACAAAACCAACCGTCTCCGCAATGTCAAATCTGCCGTTCCAGGATGGGCACTAAGACTTTCGGCAGCCCCTCCGACGACAATGGTGATGGAGTGGCCAGGACCACTTTTTAGGATGTTGATGCAGGAGCGTTTGCTGACGCTGGATACCCCTAGAGCAAGGGCGACGTCGCGATAGAATGGCATCTTGAAGTTGCTGGCGAGAGTGAGGAGATGTGGAATTATTCCCGGGAAAGCCTTGGAGAATCCGGTCGCTGCAACAGTCAGCTCGGGAATCTAAAGTCGACAAGAAGTATACCTTCAGTGGCAAAGGTCGCGAAAGCTCCCCTGTAGTCGGTGAGCATCGACTTTCAGTCAAACGAAATGCAACGTACATTCCGATAATACCTAGTTGACTGTTAGTTTTCATCTAGAATCGGCTTGCACATACTCACCGTGGGGGTGATATCCAAAGACATAATTGCGGTCGGCGGGTAGGTCTGCTTCCTGCAATCTTCCTTGAGCACTGACGTCCTACGCGATCCAAGTCAAGGCCCACCTTTAACAATCTGCAAAGGGGTCAATTAGGGCAATGCAAGGTTTAGATCAACATACGATGCGGGATAGTAGTTTGCAAAGTATCTCCACCAAGATATCCGGCGGAACCATGGGCTCGGGCGGGCACCGTGTACGGAAGCCTTGTCGATGTAGTGGATCCAAATTAGATATGCCAGGAGCAGCGGCCACAGTGCCGGGTACGAGCTAAGCCTGCGTCAGCCAGTGGGTCTTGTCCACGAAGACCATAGCTGACCATAAATACACCCATAATGTGATTGAGCCCCATATCAGCAGCGACCACAGCGTCACCGCCAATGTCTGCAGCCTCCTCTCTGTCGGTATCTGAGATGGCACAAAGCTGCCATCGGGTTTTAGTACATTTTTCAGCATCGGAAAAAAACAGAGACGCACTCGAAATGGGCCTTTAGCGTGTCCTTGACCGGCTTCAACGGCGTCGTCGCCAGTTCAGACAGTTTTCCTCGAAGAGAGGACGCCGATAGCGAGCGCGACGCTGCGGTCAGCTTCGCATTGAGTCCTTGCTCCGTCGTCGTCGACATCGGCGACATTCTAAAGGGCGGGCGGGCGACGTCGAGCACGGTGTTGGCGGGGATCCTGGTGATGGTGGTAGTGGTCCAAGGCGCGCCGAGGGCAAGGAGCAGAGTGAGACCTGTGACGTAATCGGAGCTCCTTGGGGACGCGTCCACTGACAGTTAGGATGTTCAAGGGATTATTCGTGGCTTAATTATGGCTCTGTATAAATGTAACTTCGCGTCGGAAAAAGTCATAGCCCCGAATCGGAGGACGACGTGTTAGAACGCAGCACCATTTCCAGAATCATATCGAATCACAGAGCCGAAGACCTCTCATACGCGTCAACAAATAGGGCCGCCTTAATGCTTACTTCCCTGCACAGTATATACTTAATACTACAAAATCAATCAGCATTGAGTAGTGAAAATCTTTGACGCGTCTCCCGGTCCCCGAGTTGACGAAATCACCTGTCTCCGGAAATCATATGCGCCGGATGAGCAGAGCGCTCGAGGCAAGCCCGTTCAAGTTTGCCTTTGCATCGATGGTACGACGTACTGGTGCCATTGGGCTGAGGAGCCATCACAGACCTATAGAGTCGTACAAACGAAGATGAGACTTCACCCCCTGACATGTTAATTCAGCACGCAGCAAATCCTTGAGACAGCGACTGATGGACATTAAAATATACACGGCGCTGGTTACTGAGATCAAGTCAAAATCGGAATGCCAACCTCACGACAAGAATCCACACACACCTTTACATTTCCTCATCATCAAGATCAAGCGCTTCCTCTGGATAATCTCCTACTTTAACCTTTTCAGGACGCACAAATACACCATACTTGGGTCGACACGTAAAGTATCGCTCCCCTTGCACGCTACATTTATAGAAGCGTCAGACGCGCTCCGAATTCAAGAATGAAGTAAGACTCACGAGCCATCATTCTTTCCAAAAGGTTCATCGTACTCAACACCGACCCAGACACCTTCACCGGTACCAAACTTCGTTAAGCCGACGAACCGCACCGTCCCACGTTTGCTGAAACCAGCCTCCGTGGACTCGACCTCACATCGCGAACCGACTGGGATATTAACATCGATCTCTGGCGTAGTAGCCTTGGTCTGGTCTTTGGGCGCGAATCGTCCAACCTTGTTACGCTGCTTGAAAGCCAGCACGGTATCTACAAGTGACGTTAATCACAAATCACTCAAGATCTAAATAACTCGCCTGCGCGCGCCTCATACTCAGCGTTTGTCAACTCGAACTTGTCGACTTGAGACACGTCCGTGAGCTGCCCAGTGAGGGTGGCAGACGGGTTCAGATCGTCTACCTAGTAACATTAGCTCGACTCAACCACACTCAAAGGAACGTGGAAACATACTTTGAGCAACTGCAGGCTTCGAAGACCATAAAATCCGAGTGGCTTTGTATCATCAGACAGCTCCGCGAGCACAGTGGGATCATTTTCAGAATTGTAGAGTTTGATAATCTGATTGGCGACAGGAATGCCAGTAATCAGCTCGAGCTTTCCCTAATGAGAGCAAGGGCAGATAAGTCTCGGTCCAGATGGGAATCGCCAAATCGGTTACTTTTAGTTGCTCGACAGTTGTATGCAGTTCGAGTCTCCTTTCAGAACTTGTATCCGGAGATACAACAAAGACGCTGACAACCCCAGACATGATTGGTCGCGATTGAGAAGCAGATTGCTGGTGAGATGATGACGGTCAAGAAGAAAGATGCGATCACGTGTGGCGGAAAACGTCGTGTCTTCCAACAGGGATCAATCAAGGCGCTGGATGCCACATTCTCGAAAGAAAATCAATCTCAAGCAATAAAAAAGGAGATAAACTGTTGTACATTCAAAATGTCATTCATAGACTCAAATACTTATTTCAAAACATGGGTTGCTGCATCTGACTGTAAGATGGAAGTTCCTCGTCGATCCCATCGGAGCCACTAAGGCGCCCAATAATCCCTTCAACCTTCCACTGCCACTCATTCCCTTCCTGCCACTTGACCAATTCCCCTCCAAAGTTGACCTCAAAGTCACACACGCCCTCCACCCCGATCGCCGCAAACACATCATAGTTCTGGCGGGGCAAGTATATGCCCGTGAACGCATTCGGCAGACGGATCCCGTTGTAGGTGTAGAATAGAGTCCCGCTGCGGTACTCGTAGCCACAGCCTATCGTGTCCCCAGGTCGAATAGACTGAAGAGCGTCGGTGTAATCCTTCCCGCCGTCCGGATCTTCGAAGAACTTGCGGAAGTCGTCCAGATGGAGGCCGGAGCTGAGGCGATTCCATCCTGCGTGTCTCCAGGTAGGATACGGCCGGCATGCTGTGCCTGCAGACAGCGATTCAAACGTTTAATCAGGGATATGCCGAAGGAAGACACTAACCAACAGATATAATCCCATCCATCTTATGGATAAGAATCTCATAATAAGATCCGACCTTGCCCGGGATATCATAGTAACCCGCCATGATAGGCAGGTTACTGAGCAAACAGTAATCGCGACATTTGTGGCTCGTCTGCACGCGAATCACAGCAGGCGTCTTGGTGTCATGCTGGATATTGTACACAGCGCCCACGAATCTAGGCTCATTTGGAATTTCGAGGCCCCACGCCTTGACTCCAAGGCCGTTAATCTGCTCGACCATATACGAAGGCAAGAGGCGGGGTGGCTGAAGAGGGTTGCGCTCGCAGTACTCCTCTGCAGCGCGATATTCGTCTTCAGGAGCCTCGTGGAATTTCCCATATTTGTGCTGGGATGTCGCTACGTTAGCGCGACGTCCATGAAGCGTGTTATAGACTCACACTTTTCTCTGGCGCTGCCGCCCATGCAGGAGGTTCGTCCATCGGGTATCTGAAATCCGAAGTAGATTGGCTTTGGCGGCCGTCAGAGTCGCCTTTGAGGGAGTCCTTCAATTTGTTAAAAAATCCAGCCATTGCTGTCGATAAATTGTAGTGGTGGCGGTTAAAGGACAAGCAAGGCTATCCAATCCATGTTCATTCCGCCAGTTAGGGGTAGATAAGATGCGATCACATGCTCACGTCATCCCTCTGATCTCTCTTTTTCACTCCCATCTCAGATGCTGTTTTGCCCTACCTGCGCCAATATGCTCGTCATTTCCTCCGCAACAGGGTATAACAAATGGTCCTGTAATACCTGCCCCTACGAATTCCCTATAACGAAGCAGGTCGGCCGACCCAAACATAGCCTGGGCATTTCTCGTTCTTACACCGGACTAGATGACTTCGCGGACAAGACTGAAAAGAAAGGAAATCGACGACGTTCTCGGAGGAGATCAGGCATGGGAGCATGCAGATGCGACTCAAGGCTAGATCTATTGACGAATCTCGACCTGCTCGTTACTGACGCGATCTATATAGCATCGTGCGGGAAATGCAACAACGACAAGGCGTATTTCTATCAGCTCCAGATCAGGTCTGCAGACGAGCCCATGACTACGTGTAAGCCTGCTTCCTTCCCTTACACCGCTCACCTGCTCATGGCGAATACTAGTTTATCGGTAAAGCTACGCGACTATCTGTCCATGATTCCCATCTCACGTCGATTTAGATGCACAGCTTGCACCCACCAGTGGCGAGAGAACTAGCTGGAGAAATGCCATTCGTGGTGCTGCATTTCTACCTTATTTTCTGGGAAGCCTTTGGCTGGTCTGTATCAAATGTGTAATATGTAGGTTGTCTAATGGGTTTGATTCATCATCTCACTTATTTCCCTAGGCAATGCTTAGACTGAATATCATACGACTTGTTGATACTACACGAAGATAAGTCGTTCAGTTTAGGCTAGGGCAGTGCCATTCGCTTCATGGCCATCGACGGGACTTCAGTTGCAGTGTCCTCTTCCGATGCTCAATTACAGACCTTGTGACTTTCTGAGACTAGTAATGCTGCGTCGGGTTTAATCACAGTAAGTTACCGATATGAAGAGTATAAGCCCCGTTGACGCTACGACGTTAGATTCAACTGCCCAGAAAGCCGCGAGAAGAGGTCTGGTCAACATCCCGTCTATTAGCGGAGATAGTATGGAAAAGCGCGACATTCTCACGATGGTACGGGGCTTATGAGAAGGATTGAGCCATGAGAGCCGTCAACGTCGTTTGAGGAGAAGCTGGCTCGCAGACGAATAAAAGGACGAATGTCAGCGTCCGTCCGAAAATTGTAGTGGGATATGTCGTTGCAATATGCAAACGATCAGACTTCGACTGCACCGACAGTGCAAATAATAACGAGAAATTGATTCCTGCTTACGCGAAACGTGGACACTGTATGCACTTCCTGTCTTCGAATTCTGATAACTGATTCGAATGTATCGAGTGATTGTCATCGCAAGGGTCATGTGACAGGCAATTTTATTCCAACTCATGTTTAATGTCCATGTCCTCACAGTCTTGCGTCGTCGAAATCAACGAGGATACCTTCCTTGAACTGGCCAAGAACGCAATAGTCGCCTCGGGCTTGGCGTGCGAGGGGAGCAGGGACAGAGACTGTACGGCCGTTCTTTCGTGTTGGCATTCCTACAGTTGTGTGAGTTCTATCTGTTCAACTTGACGGCCTTGTATTGACCTGCTGCTTGTAGCATCGGGTGCAGCATCACCGAACGGAGACTGGCAGAGACCAAGTAGGATATCGGTGCAATCTCAAGAAATGTACCACATACACTCAACTCTATCACACAAAAAAATGAGCTCCATGACCATATCAAAGACTCCCATATGGACCATACACGCGCTTTACCCTGTCCAATCCGCGGCTGTAGAAAGGACCGCCGTTCTCGGTCCCAGCACAGTTGATATCCCATTTCCGGGCTACACACGTCGACTTGGAAGGGCGCCAGGTTGCCCGGATCTCCGATCTGTTTCTCCAGTCATGGATGCCATTTCGTGTATCCAATCTGCCGCCTCCTCCTCCTCTTCCACATTGCGCCGCCTTTGGAACCATTCTCGTTCCTGTAGCAGGCGGTCAACGAACAAAAGCCCAAGGTCCTCATAAACGACGAAAGACTCAGTCCCACATGTTAGAGCGACCTATTTGAGGTCTAGTTAAGGCCGGTTATTACACCGTCCAGCCGTTGATCCTTTAGAACCCCAGATGTATATCTCGAATCCAGTCTTTAGTACTTAGAGTAGAAGAGCTTCTAATCATTACACAAATCACGTACATTATCGCGGGCGTCCAGTCGGGAAACTTCCGCAAGCACATTTGGTGGCGTCATTTTGTACAGAAGAAGGTAGAACCTGCGGCGCTGCTATACACAATTATGAAACCCTCCTTGGCGCCGAGATCAAAACTCTCGCGCAGCATAACGAACACTGAATAAGCCATAATCAATTAATAGACAGGCCGCATTCGCTTGCAGCGTAGTGTTACTCTGAAAAGCAGAAGCACGTTCCATATTGGAGATGTACATTGGTAATACAACAGTTTTATGTGTCCTACTACTATGATTGAGAACGTCGGGTATACTGAGCAAGAATGGCAATGAAAATCTCGTGATGGGCGTGAACTTGAATGTCATGTATGTCAAGCTTCGTCGCGGGAAATGCACATCTAAAAAGTCGCGCCGCCACGTCTACGGCTACCGAAACCTCTGCGAGTCCCAGCGCGGCGCCTGCCGGACCCGCAACGGCAGCATATAATGTCCATGATCACGTCGAATATCGTGACGATGACCTGAATACGCCAAGTCAACGACACAGACACGATTGAGGAGCAAATCCAACACGTACGGTGGTGATGGCACCGACGATGGCCATGAGAACGTTGGCAATAGCAGAGATGATGGCGTTGAGGCCGCGACCTATTGCGCTAAAGATGGATCCCTGTAGACGCTCGTAATTAGACGCGACGCAGAAGCACTCTAGGACAACAGACTCACCATATTGATAAGAGGTGTTTGTTAAGTGTGAAGATGCTGTTGTTTGTGACTATGATTGGGTGGATTGTGGGGTAGAGTTCAATGAAGACGAGCTCTTTATAAAGGTCGAAGCGCTCCATGACGCCAGTGGCGCCCATGACGCATATATCGCGGAATCAAAAAGATAATGAAATGAATTATACGATGATGACTTTGATGTCAGTGGAGCGTCTCAAGCGCGTCACACAAAGGTGCATCCCAGGTCGGAGTGGGACGTCAAAGAGGCCGACCATAAGTACTAAAGCCTAGCGAGATGCGCAAGGAAGACAATTGGCAGTAACGAGGCTGGGTCTCCAAGGCGTCAAGGCGAAGAATCAACACTACGTGGCAACATTTAAAGGCCTGTGAATTCGACATGACTTCCAACCAGCCTTGTAATGTTTTCGGGAAACATCAACTATCAGTCTCCTGAGTCGTCGTGACTCAGCTCCAGCGAAGGTGACAACGTGTTCGAGGCGGGTTGAAAGTCGACGTCGTCGCAGCCTCATTGACCATGCCGAACGCAGGACAGAATATTCGAGGCTACCTGATGATGTATTTCTACCTGTCCGGTGGCAAGCGCTAAAATTACGATTGGAAGCAGTACGCGTACTGAAACAGGTGACAAGAAGACAAGAGCAGTGTTGTAGACTGAGATGAAAGACTCGGAGACAGGCACTGATCGTTTCACCGCCACACTGCTCCGATGGCGCTATTCGAGTTCCGTTCTTGGGTACCCTTCCGTCTTTGTTCCATGTCATTCCATACAGGATGGTCGATAACAAAAGAGATCCTAGGAGTCCTTGGGCGTACAAACACAGAACGAGAGCGAGAACAGCGGCCTCGGCAACAGCCGTGTCGCCGCTGTCGCACGGCCGGCAGATTTCCGCCTTGTTAAAGCCCAAGACAACACAATGGAGACATACCTTATTCCCTTCACAACCACCACCCACAGCCTGAATGATGTCTGCGAAAACTGCCTGATCATTGGCGCCACTGGCCAGGTTGGCTCGAACGTCCTCAGAGAACTGCTAGCTTCGTCGCACTACAGCAAAGTCGGCGAGTATGGACGCAGACTCACGGACATATCGTCGTTGGGAGCAGGAAAGGAAAAGCTAGAGCAGAAGAACATCGACTTTGAGAAGCTCGCGAGTCCGGGTTGAAAGACGGAAAGTGGGATGTCGTGTTTATCACGTGAGGGTACAAATATTTTTGTTGATAGATATTAACATTCCTCTAGCTTGGGAACGAACAAGAAGAGTGCTGGCAGCGCAGAGGCGTTCGAGAAGATTGACAGAACGTGAGTTTCCAATGATCGTTCACGAGTTTTCCTATATTCCCTTTAGATATGTCGTCAACTCTGCGAAAGAAGCGCGCGTTGAAGGACTGACACAGCGTGTAGTGTATTGTTCCGTGCGTTCATTTCCATATCTATTCCTCTACCATTCTTACAGCGTAATGTCAGTCTATCGGGGCCGATCCTAAATCTTCTGTGCTATACTCTCGGTTCGTGCTGCATCCCATAAAGTGACTTGGTGACTAACGCTGCCTTTCAGGAGCAAGGGGCTCACAGAACAAGAACTCTCCGGCTTGGGATATTCCGACGCTATCATGTATCGCCCCGCCGTTATCGCTGGAACCAACAGAGCGGAGAAGCGGATGACAGAGACCGTCTTTACGTGCGCCTTGCACGCAATATTTTGTGCTGCATCATCTAACCTCCTTGCAGCTCTATCACAGGCGTCCTCTCGCACTTCACCTCCGCCGTGGAGATCAAAGTACGCTTCTCCTGGAAAACACGAGCTAAACTGAAGCTGACTGCGCCACACAGGTCTCGCTTTTGGGCAAGAGCTTGGCAATGGCAGGATTCCTAGGGACAGAAGGACTCCCTGCTGAAGCCAAGGCGAAGAAGGCCGGGGAGGCGCCGCGCACGTTCACCCTTGTCGAGAACGCTGGTGCCGTTGGTTTGGCCAACACGCCTTGGGAGTAGAGTTTACGGGTATCTATATCATCGTTTCCATTTCGTGTATCCATAGTGCGGCACATTAATTAATTCATGTACAACGTTCCCAATCTTGACCGACCTTGTGACATGCAGGAAAGTAGGCTGTTCAGTATCATGATCGTTAGAATTCGTTTCGTTTCCTTGTTAGCATGATTTCTGCTCGGGTGGATGTCAAGGTATGTAGTTCGTTATGTCGACGTTCTTCATATACCAGCCTCTCTAGATTTATGGGGGTACAGACGTCAGCATCCCATGTTGACTCCGTCATATGGGCCTGGCGTCAGTGTCAATCAAAAATGTTATATGTCAGAGAACCATGAGTCGCACCATCATGATCATCGGCATCACCCTCAAAGAGGCTCTTAACATCTCCGGTAGTACATTGTGAATCGGTGTTGTCTTGCCCTAAAGGAGCGGGCATCAGGAAACACGATTAGTCGGGCACGTCACGAAACTTACCTGGGCAAGCTACCCATGCTCCAGAGTCCAGAATATGCTTTTTCTCCGAAACAATGATGGTAGCCCAGAGAACGTCCTATTTGTAAGAAGATTCGACATGATTACGAACGCCATACATCATCGACACTCGGCTGACCTGGCAAGATGGGAACAACATCTTCTTTTGTTGTTTACATGCGAGACTGACAGATGCGCGTCAACATAGTCGGCGAATTCTTGATTCCCAACCTGTTGCGACGTCAGTTGTTTTTAGATGAACAATTGAAGTGCGTACGCGAGGCATTCCGTAGGTGACGACAGAAACGTTGGCAGATGGTAGCTGAAGGTCGAGGTACACGCCCCCGATGAGCGCAATCCCACCGCCGAGGGAATGGCCGACGACTGTCACTGTACTCGTGGAATGTGTCGACATGGCGCTTTCGACGGCTGCTAGGACTTGTGTCGCGGAACTTGAGATATAGTGAGCCCTCAAGTGAATTAATCGCAAGAATAACGCACTCTGCTTGAGACTCCCAAAGCCCTCGTGAACCTTGATGTCGGAACCAATACCAGGGAAAAGCTTATGTCCAACTTCTTGAGGAAGATAGATGCATCGGTGATGAGGGGCAATCTATGTAACGACGTCGTTAAATGCAGGGGAAGTTGTCTCTTTCATACTGACAGCTTCGACGTGTCGGTTCCCTGATGACCCACGATGACGGCCTTGAGGCTGGGGTCGTAGCCCACATACCAGAACTGTACCGAGTCCCGTTACCTCCCGACGCTACGGGCTGAAAGTGCGAATTGGCATCACAGTTACCTGCCCGTACGATGTCAGCAGACCACGACGTGAACGAGAAGAGCTTACTGCCGCATGTCCAAGTTAAGGTCACCGAAGGTTTGCAATACGCAGCACTAGCATAGAACGAGTACGGTTTGAAAGCGGCTATCGCACTCGCTGAGCGTAGTAATAGATTGACGAGCTTCGAGAAGTGGGTCGATTGGCGAAGACAAGACGCTTGGGCAAGAATCAACGCGCTCGACAGGAACCGGAGGAGGATGACCATGGTGGAGGACCGGGCTAGAGCATAAACGCATGGCGCTTAGTTTAAATACCAGAATAAGAGATGACGAGGCCGTCATTGTCAAATGTCCAGTCACTATCAGATTCAGAAAGAATACCAGGCACTCCGGTTTCCTCATATCGGGTCATCGGTCTGCTGGTCCTGCTGAAGGTTCCGCTCTGGAACGTGGAAAGGTGAATACCTTCTATATATACCTAGATATACCTGCAAGAACACAGTCCGCATGGTGTTATTCCCCAGATTGCTCTGTCATGCGGGGATGACTGCAAGATGACTGCCTGGCAGGCGTGGGACGCGACACGTGCGTGAAGACCGATGATCGGAAGAGAAAAGCTACTTTTTACCACTTTCCCTTTTCAAGGCCAGGAAAACTTCAATTTATCGCCTTATATACCGGTCTTGAACGGCCCCAGTAGCGCATATGTTTGACGCTCTTGTTCGGTGGTTCCAGTTGATGGATGCCCGCAGTCCAATCTATCCGAACAATACGCTTTTCCAAAACGTCTTTCTCGTTCGACAAAACCAGCCCCAAGTGCCCTCAGTACCATATGGACCTGTGAATAGACTTGCTCTGAAAAAACGCTTTTTTGATCACTTGACTGCACGTCAGGTCAGGGCGTGTTGCTGCAGACGCGTATTACGCGCGCCCTCTGTTATAATTACGCGATCGTGCCGTCGCGTTCCTCGCGTCCACTTCTCGCCCGGTCTTTCGCCGACTTTCTGGCCACTTTCCCAGAGAAGTGCTCTTTTAGCGTTACCTTCCCAGCCAAGGTGCCGCATTCGATGGACGATTCGAAGCGAGGCTGCCTCGCTATAAAGGTAGGTCTTTCATCCTAACAGAAAGTTGACCTGCCTCCAGGACATCGATCCGTTCGCGTGTCGTTCGATCGAGTTTCTACTTTCACCCCGTCGATCCTCCTTTCCGTCGTACTATTTACCTCATATCTCGACGTTCTCTTCCGATTGCCCCCCCAGTCTCTCGCTTTATACCACTGCGGGTATGTACTTCACTTCGTCTATCCCTCATCGCTTACTGATTGCTGTACCGATTCGTAGACTCGCTTTCGCTCGTTTAGTTGCTCTCGTCGTTGGCGTCACCGCCGTCATATCACTCTCCTTTAATGTTCACGTCTATGCTAGCGGCGTGCCTTCTGTTCACTATCTTTCTCGTCGGAAAGGCCGCATTTCCCGAGAAGATTTATGGTGTAAACCTTGGAGGATGTATGTCCTCAACGCATATGAATAATGCGTCCCCACTCATTTACATACTTGGCCAGGCTCCTTCTTGAACCGTGGATACTACCGGACGGTATGGGGATCACTTCGACATGGCGCCATTAACAAACCATTTCGCTTGCAGAGTGGATCGAGATGGGGGGCAAAACTGTGCTGATTGCTCTCAGTGTATCAGATCCGAGTTGTAAGTTTCTTCTGCACTAGGTGACACTAATATCGCTGATATCTTCCAAGTGACTTAGTCCGTACTTTTCCTGACACTGCCGACGCCACTTTTGCCAAACATTGGTATGTTCGGTGGTCTCAAAAATATTTCTCTACTTAATTTCAAAGGGAATCATGGTTTAACGAGGCAGATGTAGAGCAGCTTGTCGAAAACGGGATTAACACAGTTCGCATTCCTGTGGGTGCCTAATTTCAACTATAGATTTGCCGTGTAAACAAAACTTTTAGCTCGGTTATTGGATTGTTGAGGCCTTGGTGAACCGATCGTCGGAGTCTACCCCGTTGGCGGATTAGCGCATTTGGTGTGGATCATCCTACGCCATCATAAGAGCACTCATTCATCTTCAGAAACGCGGACTTCGACAATTGGCGGACGCCGGCATCGCCGTCATCTTGGACCACCATGCACTCCCCTGGCGTCCAGAGTCCAAACCAAATGTTCACTGGCCAGTATGCGTTTTTATGCTCTTCGGCGATATCGGTCTCAACTCCTCGGGATTTCCAGCTGTACAGCGGACGTGGAATTTTATGTACGTCGTCTTCGTCGTCAAACAAGCTCTTCTCATCGCCTCTCAGACCGATTTCAACTATCTCCGAGCCCTTATTTGGACAGCCGTAATGACTACCCTCTCCCATGTCGATCCCGATTTCGCCAGCGTCGTGGCTATTGAGGCCGTCAATGAACCTATCATGGACGCGAACATGACCCCTGGGTACGGCCGCTGTAAGTGCTCAGTATCATGCTCGCGATCTATTACTTAGCCATCCAAGTCCAGAAGAATTTCGTTCGGGTCGTTCGGGTAGTAGAAGCAGGCCTAGGCATCAATGGCCTCTTTAAACGAGACGCTACAAATGTCACCGCCGCGATAATCGAAGCCGCTTCTGACGCCTCCGATGATATGTTACGAGAAGCAATGCTCGAAACCGGACCAATCCTTCAGCAACTTGGCGTGCAATTCTCTATTGACAGTCTGACAAAGTCGTTCCAACCGCAAGGTTCATGTTCTCCACTAGTTACGTTGTAAGTCTCTTCCTTAACGGTCGAGTGTTTATAACGTTTATGAACCGCGTCCTAGGTTCATGGATATAAATTGGCAATACAACAATCCACCCAATCCCCACGATGCCGAGATGGGTCCACAGTTGTACGACAACCATCTGTACTACAGGTGAGTTCGCGAAGTGGTTGCAGATCATATTCTCAACATTCTCATCTACTTTCAGCTTTGGGGTACGCTTTTACGAACTTGTAGACCTTCATGGTTGATTTGATGACTGTCCAGGGTGTTGCTGATGCCAACGAAGAAGCTTACATGAAGAGCATATGCAGTACGGGTCTCTTTTGGGCTTCAGCAGATCCCTCACGCCAAACGCAGATCTAAACCGCATTCAAGCCGACGCTGCTCTCGGAAACAGCCCATTAGTATTTGGAGGTGCCTTCACTCATTGTACATTGTCGGATATCTTGAATGACGCGACATATTCCGCAGAATGGGGCCTGCCTACCGAATTCAACGCAACGGATGAATTCTTGTTCAAATGGGCAGACGCGCAGAAGCTTGCATACTCCAAGGGGCCGGCTGGATCGTAAGTCGTTTCCGTTGGCTGATAGGTATTCAATCACGAGCGTGTTTATAGTTCTGGAATTTCAAGATAGAGATTTCTCAAACGGCTGTAGCTAGGCAATGGTGAGGCTATCCCCACGTTCATGGAAGGCCACATGTCTGACTGTCCGCGTGTTGACAGGTCCTACTTCACAGGCGTTAACGAAGGGTACCTTACTCGTGATCCTGCAAAGGTTCACGACCCCAATGTTTGTGACGCATACATGGGGTAGATGCTCTGCGATATGGATTGATTTGCCGCGTAATTATTAATATTATCCGCCTCCTCATCTTTAGGTTTTAGACTTGCGGCCACAATAAGATATATCGTCTCATCTCCGATGATTGTCGTGATTGAAAACATGCTCTCTGTCGTGCACTGAATGATGCATCAACAACAGATGGACTGTTGATTTAACAGATTCGCTGACTTTTCTTTCTATAGCACATTACTCAAGGCTCCACAACGCGTGGCGTACTGAATGCGCAGCGCGTTTCCATATGTCTCTGTTTGCAGCTAGAGCTTCCTCTACTTCAACTTACGAGCATGCTTGTGTGCTTTCCATGTGGAGAGTCAATGGACGAACTTGAGCTGGGAGTCTCCGCATGAAACCAGGCGGGAATATAAGAGGTGCGCTTATTCTGCATGTTACTGTGGTTCAAGCCTCACGTCTGCCTATCTTCCAGGCCGCAGTCTCTACGATGCTCGGTGCTGTTTTCGCCTACCTGTTCTGGGGCGCGCTTGCTCATGCTACGCCAACGCCAAGGCAAAGCATCACGCAGCTAAGCGCCGCCCAGATCGACGCCTTCGCGCCTTACACGTACTTCGCCGCTCTGCTGGGTACTGTGAGCCGTCCACGACGCTGGCCTGGAGCTGTGGCAGTGAGTAAGATCGACGCGGTCCAAATTCACCACCTTAGCCTGCTCCTCCAGCTAATTGTAATGCCAACTCGGATTTCATACCAGTCGCATCCGGAGGAGACGGTTCTGACGTGCAGTTCTGTAAGCGGACTGTCCATGATATCGACAGACATCTATCTCATGTTTTACATTAAGGGTACGCCGGGTACTCGCCATCATTAGCTGTACGTCTTGGTCTGTCACTTCGTCATATATTTAACTCTGATTTGGTAGAGCGTGGTTGTGGCACACCAGGGAACGAACCCTTCAGAAATGTCAGGCTTCGCCGCGCCCTTCATACACTGATTCTTACGCCTTCAATCATCTTCATAGCGAAGCCCTTCTCACGGACGGCAATCTAGTCTTCGACTCTCTGGACTCGGACCTCTTCCCGGGTATCAGCTCGGACATTCAGGTTCATGCCGGCTTCGCAAGTACTCAAGCACAGTAAGCTTGCACTGTAACTTGCGTGGCCGGATGTTATTTGACGGCCCACAGAACTGCCGAAGCCATTCTGGCTGCTGTCACGACGGCTCTTTCGGATAACGGAGCAGACAGTGTTACCCTTATAGGGCATTCCCTTGGCGAGTGTTGCACTCTTCCCCTCAGCTTGCCACTACTACGCTAACCAACACGATCAACAGGCGCTGCACTCTCTCTCTTGGACGCCATGTACCTCCCGCTGCATCTGCCTAATCCTACATATCGCTTCGTCGGTTATGGACTGCCTCGAGTTGGGAATCAAGCATTCGCCGACTACATGGATGGCACATACGGAACTCAGCTGACGCACGTCAATAACAAGTGCGTCGAGACGCGATCTAATTTAAGACGACGAGGGGTGATGCTGATTTGTTCGTCCCGGCAGGATCCCGTTCCAATATTACCTGGTCGCGGTTTGGGATATCATCAGCCATCCGGAGAGGTTCACATTGATGATTCCGATGCTTGGAACTCCTGTCCAGGTAGGCTGGATTCTCTGGATGATCCGTTCTGTCGACTGATAGGACAACCCTTCAGGTCAAGACAATACAGATGAAGCATGCACGACTGGCGCTGTACCCAACATCTTCGCCGGAGATTTGGGTGATCACAGCGGTCCGTTCGATGGCATTGTGACGAGATGTTGAAGAATCACAGACGATTTGTTGGATCTGAAAGCATGACTGTAATTATCTCTCTTCCTGTTCTATAGCTCTTTATCGCATATTTGTGTGGATATACCTGATTGCTCCGCATAGACACAGTGATATGGTGCCGAATCTAGGATTGCAATGACGTGCACGCTTTGGGATTGTTCCCTGGTTCACAGCCTATGAAGTGCTAAGTTGCTATAACACTGTCAACGAGGGTAAGATACTTACTGTTCCACAACCGAGATTCGTAGAATGTTGATGTTGGCGAGGGAATCGCGATAGATGACTGAGAGTCTTGTGCGGGATCTAGACATGCGACGGTTTTGAAACGCGCGATGTGCCAGGTTCTGGTAAGTAAAGCAGTTTAACAAACGGACAGCTCTTCGCGTTAGTAGAAAATAGTGTCCTGTGCATAGAGAGGGACGGGCGTCGATGGTTCATTAATGTTCATTGTTCTCCGCCATATACTTCCGCAGCCTTTTCTGCCGCTTCGTCGTCCGCGGGTCATCAAGCTTGTAGTCGCGTTCCTCGTGCGTCTGGTACCCATCATCGACGGGCGGTGGAGGCTGTTTGCGACGCGGTTTTTTGGGAGGTCTTTGACAGGGACCAGACCGCGATGCAGGTACTCCTCCCATGTCCCGTTCGGCCAAGTTACGGGAATTGGCCGCCTGATCAAGCCCATAATTTGGTAGACCAAATTCGAAGGGGAGTGTCGATGAGAGGGGCGGCGTCCTTAAAAGTCGTCATAACATAGTCTTTGAGGGCGCAGAAGACAAAGGCCACTCGTCCAATCTCTGGACTATTGAGTGAACTCGGCGACTTGTGCTTTCTGTCTGACTTGCTTGTGAACTGGAGACGCGTCGAACCACTGTTGGAACGCTTCAAGTTCAACAATCTCTTTCTGGATCTGGCCTCTTCAACTTTGATACTGTACTATTACACGCAAGTCTTCGCATAACGGGTAACGGGGGCCTGTGAAATGAAGAGTTCATGCTACCATAACGCGTAACGGCCAAAATTGGGCCCCAGGTAAGGCCCAAAAAGGAAATTTTTCAAGGCGGCGGCTATTGCCGCCGCTCCTGCCTGTCCATATAAGGAAATTGGACCCTGAATGAAGAGCAACATCTGTGAAGAGTATGCGTAACGGGTAACGCCCCATGAAGACTAGGTCGTAATAGTACAGTATAGGGACCGTCGTACTCCTTTCAACTTCAATTATATTTTGCAATCCAAGACGCCCTACCTCTATCCACGCCATCAGCGCAGACCATATTTTGATGGTGCGCACGGACCATGACCTGGATGTGGAAAACGATCGGCGTCTCAGTGTCACGGCAGCTGCAGGTTTCCTTTCACTTTCGACGCGTTTTGGGCTCTGGAACGCGTTTGTATGTTTGTGTAAGTCGAATTTCTCTTAACCAGGACTTGCTAATGCACTGTTCACTTCAGACGCAAATACCTGTCTTTTGTCGGCGACATTCTGCCTGTGGCAGGCAGGGCTAGTCATCCAACAGCAAGGATCTAACAGCTATCCGGTCTATTTCCAACCTCGGACCTTGATGCCTGTGTCCCGCCACTCCTGGAGGTGTTCGCCCCGGGGCCGGTCCCGTGATGATGCGCTTCCTCACGGTCCGGGTTCAGAGGAAGGAAGAAAGGAAGTATATTACTCAGCTGCGTACCGTATTTCCCGATCCACGAACCCCATGACCTCAGTGACCTGAGCTAGTGCTGCTCAGAATTCGAATATAAACCCTCATGCATTTGTAACACTACTCGCGCTGTTCCTTGGAGCTCCCTCCCCGCCCACAAATGTTCTCGCTGACTCGGAAGCACATCTTTCAGGCCTTGTGGTTTGGCCTTGCTATCGCGCACCACGTTCAGCACCCTCATGGGTCCAGCAAGCACCACATTCTCGTTGGAAACTTTGGCACTGCATATAATGTTACTCTCATGCTTGATGGCGGCCAAGACGTCGGCAAGGGCTTCCTCTACACTCTTGTCGTGGATGCGGACGCGAAGTCGCTGACGCTCACGCACACCACTCCAGCCGCGGCTGCCCATCCATGGCTCTCCGTTAACGTACGCCGTTCTCCCGTTGATCCGCGTCTCCTTCCTCAATTCTCCAATTCTCACTGATTCTTCTTGTAATTTAGCGAAAAGCGAACGTCGTCTACGGCTCGGGCTGGTCACCGCCCATGAACGGCCAGCGAACCTTCAGCTCATATCAAATCGAACGCGACTTTTCAGTTTCTCTGATCAACACCGTCACCTCATGCGGAACTAAACCCATAGCGAACGATTTTATTGCTGAAGCCGGGGAGCACGGCGTGTTCTACGGTCTGGACTTCGTTACACCCTGTGGAGATGTCTGGACTGTCGACGAGCGAGGCGCCATTGAGACAAAGATCCAAGCACTCGAGTTCGCAAATGGCTCGACGCTGCACGGGTTCGCGACGACGCCCGATCTCAAGTACATGTATCTCACTGTGCGTACAGTCCTAAACCCTCTCTCAATCTTGCACCAGCCCTGAACGACTCGAAAACATGTAGAACCTGGGTCTGAACACGATCCACTCTTATGCCCTCCACCTCGCCAATGGCACCGTGACCGCGCTGGGCGACTTTGCTCCAAGCGAAGTCGGCGCTGGCCCGCGACACGCCGCGATCACCGCGAACGGCGCCTACCTCTACCTCATCGATGAAGAAGGCCTGCGTATCGACCAGTTCACCATCGATCCCGCCGGTGGCGCGCTCCATTATACGAACACATCCCTTGCTGTGACGCCTTTCGGTGCGTCATGTTGCGTTCGCATTCTATATCTAATTTTGATTTTCTTGTGATTGGTGCAGGCCTAACCCCAGCGAACGCCTCGCTCTACTGGGGCGACGAGATTGTCATTTCTGCCGACGGGGGCACCCTGTACGCCAGCACGCGCTCTCGGGACGCAAACTTCGCCGGATACATCTCGGGGTGGTCGTTGGCCGCCGACGGCTCGCTCGCCTCGGACACGCTTTTCACGCTGGCCACCCCCGAGGCGGGTGGGACGAGCAATATCCTCAGCGTATCGCCGTGGAATGACGCGAGTGCGAACATGCTTATACTGACGGACCAGGACACGGACTTTGTTGCACTGTATGAACTGCAGGGACGAGAGCTGAAATTGTTGGATCGTGTCAAGTGAGTAGTACTTAAATCTCCGGGAGACGACTATTTTGAGCTCCGATTCTTCCTCCTCTTTGAATGGCTGCTAACGCTGTTTAATCCGTAGTATAACAGGGACGAATTGCTGTTCGGGGTCGGTATGGTTGGACTAGCTGGAAAGATGCGAGTGAAATAAAATGCTTCCCTGTCTGTGCCAGTTGAATACTTATGAAGTGACTTTCAGAGTATCAATAGATACTACGACGGAAAGAGATACCGAGTAAGCTAGTTCCATCGTTGCTTTAGCAGACAAATATCCGCAAACTCCCATATATCCGTATTTCCGCCTAGGTTCGGAGCAAGCCCTTGCTTCGGGCCCGGGAACCGGGGCACCTCGCAGAGGGGCTTGCTTCAAGATGATCGGAATCATACCTCATGTTTCTGGCACTGTACAGGCCTCAATTTTAGATGAATTGCCTTACTTCAAAGTTGTATTCTCTTCATAAGATACTCATGAAGCATTGTGTAAAATTTATTTGAAGCCAACGGGCAAGAAAAAATAGCTAGTTGCCCGCCAATCCGTGTCACATGCCTAATTGATGAAATCTACATTGAAGGTATCCAATTAGTACAACAGGTCTGGAGATCTGTCTGGGGGGCTGGAAAGTCTAATTATCATCTCATAAATGTGCAGACAGAAATCCAGTGGCTAGGTTTCAATGTGGAACAAAGCACAGATATTTTGACTGTGTTCTCGCGGAAATGTCACAGTGTGACACCTGCTCATCGACGCGTCGTGGCTTGCCGTGTCTTGCTCTGGCTCTCAATGAGCCCGTTCACATATGTGTAAGACATAAATCACTTGTATCTACTGCCTGGCAGTTTCCCAGAGTGCTCTGAACATGTTGAGTCGAACACTCTGTAGTAGAGTAGGTGCGCATAATAGGGTCCGAGATGTCCGCGACGCGAGTTTAATCACCTCGTCGAGATGGCTGTACAGATTGGATGCCCCTTAGCTTTGGTATACTGGTGGCCTAAGCATGGTAGATGATGGCTCCAACTTGGCAAGTGTATCCTGTACCTAGTTCTTGAATACTGGCTTGTACAACATGCTCAGGTGAATTTAGACATTTTCACCACAATGTCAGACGTGATTTAAAAGCCCTAGCATTGACGATGAGAAATCTGAGTAGAGCAAACTATTACTCTACATCGAAAAATCATTTTCGTTCCCTAGAGGCAGTGGGAATAACCGAGCAGTGAGGCGGTAGACGCGGAATAGATGCCCTATGGTTTGACCCATCTTGCAGCAAGCCCCTTCAGGAAGTAGGTGCTCGCCAAATAATGCCAAACAAAATAGATACAAACAGCACCGACCAATCAGATCATGAAGGGGCTTGAACCGAACCTAATTTCCGCCATAGCCCCAGTCTGATTCAATGTCGCAATCCTTCGAAAAGCAATGGAAGTTGGCAATCTGCCGATAATAATCGGGGTCAGCCTGACTGATCACCACTAGACGATCCGAAGCCGCCGATAGAGTCTCGAGATTAGAGGCAACGCTGTCGATATAGCTCTGCGTGTCCATCGATGGAAGATAATCCACATACAGCACAAACGTGGCTATATTGCTCGGGAGAGCAGTGAGCGGATCCGTAACCAAAGAGATGAAGTCCCTATCAGTGAGGAAACATCGAGCAATCGGACCGGAAAGGCAGAAATGTGAGAGTCCTGAATATGCGGCAAAAAGTTGCCACGGAATAGACTGTACATGGTCTTCAACCTCGGTAGATGGGTAGGTAGGATTGTAGTACAAATGCAGGTGGGTTACCGAGAGTGGCACAAACTTGACGTATTCGTCAAGCGTGAGGCGCTGCGCTCGCACATCGAGTATGGACAAATGGGAAAGACGAATATAGCCGCTGGATACAGTGAAAGCGTGTAGGTCTTCACTGTCCAGAAGCCAGAAAGCGAGGCGCCTCACGCCACTACACTCATTCAACACTATGCGGACATGTTCTGTTGTTGTAGCATTGAATGAGACAATCCTCCCGTCAATGACTTTGAATTCGCCACGTGTGAAATCACCCAGGCGGAGTATTTTTACGCTCCGAGCGAAGAACGCGGAGTCATTGCGCGCCGATATTGATTCGGCAAAGCCCATAAGCTGTGGAACGGTGTGGAGAGTGACAGTGTGGTATAGGATGGGATCGATCCTAATGAGAACACGGGCTTGAGCATATAAGTTTGAATCGAATATGAAGTCGTTTTACCACTGGCGAACAATTTTTGAGACGCGAGTGAGGGCTTCGGCGGTACAAGCGTCCTCCCACGCAGCCTTTTCGAGGAGATACTGCGCCACGTCGGCTGGGAGATCTGGAAATGGCTTAACTGTAACCCAATCCATGAGGACGATGGAAGGAAGGAAAGACTGACATTCGGCATCTTCCGAACCCACGAGCGGCATACACGGGCCGCTTGCCGGAGGCATACCTTGTATTTGAACGCCCATCTTGTTCAAACATCGCGGCCTCAGATACAGTATACGCCGATGGAGTATTTCCCTGATCTGCCTTTGGATGTGGCGCGGCTCCTTCTGGAAGCGGCTGCATGGTCGGATCGCCTCTCGACCGCCCGCAACCTCACCCTCGTCTCAAAAGATGTCCGTCAATGGTAATTAGATCGGGCTTGTCGAGTTGAACGTAATCTCATAGTAATTTCTTGTAGGATAGATCCTATTCTGCACCATACCGTCGCTCTTGACACACCCGTAAAACTCTATGCTTTTGCCGCCACTGTCATCGCTCGGAATGATCCCGACTTCTTTCGTCGCACGGTCAAAGCTTTGACAATCGGCAACCTCGAATTAGGATACTTCCCCGAGAAGGAGCTCGCCGATAGCATGACTGTCGTCTTGACAGCATGTGCAGGTATCGAGCGCTTTTCATTTTGGGTCACTACAACGATCAAAATCCCATTTAAACTACTACCATGGAGGCATCTGCAGCCAACCCATGTCTCCCTCGTGCCAGGGAGACAAGTGAATTCATCTTCCCTCCTATTCACTATGCTATCCCCATCCTTGACACACCTTTGTCTCGACTTTGCCGCCTCCGACCTTGCTCTGTTTAATGACCTAGATGTCTGGTCCCTTGTATTCAAGCAGTGCTCAGGTCTCACTCATCTCCGGCTCTCTGGGCATGCTCTCGAAACTCTGAAATCTCAAGATTTCCATAGGGCAATTGATCCCATCGTGTCTGTGCTCCCACAAACGGTCACCAGACTTCTACTAGTCTGTGTGATATCATTGTACACGCACACGGATAGTGGACGTCTCCCTGTTCACTTGAAATCACTCCGAGCCGACCCTCGCGTCGTGTTCATTCTCCCGACAAAACACTCACTCGATGCAGTCGAGGGGTTACGACAGCACGAGAAGAACAGAGACCGGTGTTTGAATTGGAGATCCCGGGAAGATATCCATTGTGAGGAGTTTTCTAGTAGATATCTTGATACCAGTGCCTGAATAGCTGATACGAACTTGCCCACTTTCCTTGCCCTGCCTAACACGGTTTCCCAAATTATCATATTCCTCTGCGCTCGCGGTGAGATCTCCTTCCCCTTGCTTTCTGCTTTAGGTTAGTCGCCGCCGCCACCACAGCCGCAATAACAACCACACCAGCCTCAGCCTCAGCCAGCGTTTCCAAGGACGACAGCATTGATTCCGACCCAACTAGATACGCGCAATTCATATCTTCCCAATACTAATGGCGACGCTCTAGTTCGCGAGGTAATAATTCTCTTTTGTTTTGTATCGGTTTCTCATTCCTCCCTAGATTGTTGAACAATGTTCATTCTGATGACTGGTAATCAAAGCACGTAAAGTATATTGGCCTCCTCGGCCACCGTATCCATACAACATATCGACTACTTCAGAATGGTCTTTCATATCAATGCATATAATGTTTTCGGCAAGTGGAGAGGATGTTCTACAGGATGGTTAGTCTCGTTCGAGTGTGAGGACTGAATAAACTCACATAGATTCAAGTGCTGCGAGCGGTAGGCTGAATGGGGAGGAAAGGTGGCACTGCACGTTCGGTGTTGCTCCCCGGTCCACAACGGAGACTCGTAGAATACGAATATTGGCGAGGGAGTCGCGAGAGATTAGTGGTAGTCTTGTGCGGAATCTGGATATGCGTAAGCGGGAGCCTGACGCGAGAGACGTTTTCGAAAGTACTTTTTCATGCAGATGTCACGAAGAATTAACCCGGATTGTTGTAGTCTGTGAAAGGCGCATGAGAAACCAAAACAAGGGGCATCGCCGCATGAATCATTGCCGATTAAATGTCCGGAACCTGTCCAAAACGAATGAGTACACTGAGAACTGGACGGGAGGACGAAGCTACTAACCATTTCCCTCGTAATAGTCCCCGCGTCCTCCCAAGCACGAAACACACAGCCATCCCGGGGCCTGGGCACAGCAACACCGCGAGGTCAACAAATATCCGCGGCGCCTTCCCGCGAAGCGCCTCACCAATACGGCCGATAACTATAGTATGTGACGAGGTGTCGAGTGTACCGTATTGGGACTTGCTTCGTCGAGCGGTTGGGTAAGAATACTTCCATCAAACCCCAAGAGAATCGTGGCACTCTGCCGGTGTTGTGTGTCAGGGGAGGGATGTCTGTGGCTAGGTGATGGGTGGAGTGTTAGGTGAGTGGCCGTGGCGAAATCTGAGGACTTGTAAGATGTCAAAGGGTCGATTGGACGGGAGACGTACGTGCGATGCGATGTCTGTTGAAGATGAGATTCGGATTGTGGTGGGAGACAATGAGACTTACCCTCATAATCGTGACGTGACACGACTGCGAGAGGCCCCGTCGATGCGGTTATACACATACTTCGTGAGGTAGACACGAAGCAGCAGTCAATGGCTGGCGTCATCGTGGCAAGGGAATGTAGAAGGCTGCTGGGGAGAGAAGAGCGAAGAGATGATGGGCGTTGGAAAGATGGGGGATATCGTCAGACCACCGCCTTTATATACGCCTTGACCAAGGCACGAAAAAAACAATAAGTAAGCAACAAAAAGAGGTGTAGAGAATGGTGGCGGTCAATGCGAAAATGCAGGGCACTTGTGATGGCCGTGGAATGCATACCACTGCATCAATGGATAAGCCAAAGAGAGAACAATTACAGCGAGTCTTGGTGTGGGTCTGCATTCTTGGTATCAGAGCCACAAAATGAAGAAGTGAACAAGGCTTTTCCCTCGTCAAGAAGGATTTATACAGGGTAGGGGAGGTATCAATGAGCCTGTTCTCCGATTTTCAAGAGAATTGAAGGAAATTCTGTCGCGGTGCTCAAGAGAGACGCGACTGTGGCGCCGTCGGGCGGAAACAACGGTCCGAACGAGAATTGCCGGCGGGTTAAACCGGCAGTTTGAGAGTACAGTCTCATGCGTGAGGTAAACGGGTTTACTAATACCGTTCTTCTGCCGACATCGTTCACGACGACGAGCGCTCTAAAATTTGACGACCGATGTCGCGGCTTATACGTTGGGCGCTGCCGCTGCTGGCCGCGACGACGGCGGCGGCGCATAAACATCACGACGAATTGACCGACGAGCAGGCCAATGCACCCGTCGATGCTATCCTCTGGATTCATATGGCCTTGCAGGCATTCGTCTGGGGCATCTTGTTCCTATCGGAATGGTACTGGGCATATCTCGCAGTCGCTGGCATGTCCCACTGCAGGTGAGTTCGCCGTGGCCGTCAGACAACGAGCTGACTATTGTAGACCACCGGATTCGTGCTGACGTTGGGCGGCTACTTTCTCGGGCACAAGCACCACGGCCGCCAGTTTCTCAAATCCGTGCACGGCACGTATGCGAATATCCTGTTCGTGCCCATCCTTGCGCAGTTGTGTCTCGGGATATACCTCAAGCTGCATATACACGAAAAGTCGCTGCGGCCGTGGATGGTGCGGCTGCACGGCGTGGTTGGCAAGTCGTATCCGGTGTTGGGATGGCTGCAGTTCTTGTTCGGCGCGGCGACGTTTAGAGGGTACTGTCGCGGCGGCAATTTGGGGACAGTGTCTGGCGCATTATATTATGGGCAGCGCCTTCATCGCGTACGGGACGATCATGGCTATTATGCTGCTTGTCGGGGATGCCTGGGTGCGCCGTAGTGGGCGCAGTCCGGAGTGGTGGGATTCATGGTGAGCATTGCATTCCATCCAGAGAATTGACCTGATAATGCAATATAGGGTTATCATGCTTTGGGTAGGCGCGGCTTTCACTTCCCAGTATTGCTGGTCTGACTGATATAGGGCATTGTAAATACATTTACCGAACATCATGGAGGCGCTTGGTCCGTCAAGGACATGCAACACACGTAGGTCGATTACTATCAATAATTTCCGCTTCCTCACGCGAACCTAGCATTCTTGGCGTTCTCTGGTGGACAGGCGGCGCGCTAGGAATCTTCCTCGCCAGGAATAATCAGGTTTGTCGTTACAGTTCAGTTTAAAGTATGACGCTCAGATTGAGTTCATAGCGTAATGTCGTCCCCGGCCTGATGTACGCCACGCAGGGATTTCTCAAAGTTTTTGTCTGACCATTATGGTAGCATAATCCTCACTGGGTGGGGCATGTCCGAACACGCTCAAGAGCTGATGATTTCGACACGCGTACACGCCGTCTTTGGTACACTCTGATAATGGCTGGGGTCGCGCGTATCATTGAAGTCTGCGTCTTCGCGGACGTGTCCACAGCCGACGACGACGACACAAATAGTGAACATACCTTGGCCGGTGGTACACAGACTCCAATACCCGCAACGGAGGTTAACACTGCCAAGGCGGGCGCAGCAAGGGCGTTCCGCCATCTACCCGCATTTGTGAGTAAATTGCTGTCCACTAACAAAGTACGATGCTGACGTTGTCGTAGTTGTTGGTCGCTGCAGGGTAGCTATCATCTCTGAACTGTTGTAAGACATCTGTTTGATTTGAGCTGCAGTACCCTTTTCATGGCCGGAACGGACGAAGAACTCCAATTTGTACACGACAACGAGATGGATCATGTCACGTACATTCTGATCATGTTCAGGTATTGCTTCTCTGTCATCTTTGCCAAGGATGCGCTGACGCTTCTCGAACGGTAGCATCTCCTTTGTGTTATACACTCTCATCGTGTCGCTCATCCATTTATACACCGTCAGCGGCCGAAATAGTGCGAAGCGAGGTGGGGATTCAATTGAGATGAATTCGACCAAGTGGTATTCGAGGGTGCCCAATGCGGAGAGCAACGCCACTGAGGCGGAAAGGCATCATATCATCGGAGATGACGACGACGATTAATATAGTACTGGTGTGGTCGGGGGACATCGCGGACTGTGTGTTCTTACTGTATTTTTCATGTATTCGTGCAGTATTCGCGTCCGCAAGTATTTTTATTTGTTGCTTGTACTTGGATAGGGCGTCAAACGTGTTGGACAAATTGCATCCGCAGTTCGGCCCACCGATCGGACCGTGGTGGGTATGTTTCGTAAGTAAACAAGTTGTGGGAAGGAAGGTAAACCTTGTCCGAATCCGATGGCCAAACCTCTTCGTGCTCCACCATCTGGGCGCTGTCCTCGACGTCGCCTGCGTTGGCGTACTCACACTGAAACCCACCGGAAAGCCTAAATCTTAAATCATCACCGACATGACAGCTAGTACTGAACGACCGTACAGCGGTTCCCCTCTATCTCCCCGTGCATCACTGCGAGGGAGCAGGGCTATGCCCATGGGTCCCAGGACGCGCCTTTCCTCGTTCAACCTCACTTCTGGGCCGGGGGACTCGGTGCAGTTATCGACGAGGGAATCTATCATACGCTCGCGGGACTCGTCGACTTCAGGCTCGTATACCACCAGCCCCGGGCGCGCGTCGCCGATTTCAGGAAGCGAACCTCCGAGGAGTGAAGTGAGGGCACTTCCGGAGCACAATGTTGATGTAGCGCCCATAGTGGTCCCACCTACACCTCCAATTCTCCCACCATCACCACCTCCAGTACTTCCATCCCCACCGAGTCGCGCTCCGTCGATGCATGCCCCGACTGCCGATGCGCCCGTTATATTGGTACCGGTGCCGCCGCCACCTCCACTATTTGCACCATCGCCATCCCCCGCGCCTTCACCCACGCCAAGTCGCGTCTCTTCCATGCATGTTCCAGCAATGAACACCATTATTGAAGACGCTGACGCTGATGCGTGCGATTCCCCACAGTCGGACGCAAGTCTCCATCCACTGCCTTTCTCACCCAGCCCAACCCCTAGTCGCGTCTCATCGATCTCATCCTCACCGGTACCTACTTCCAAATCCATGTCACGAGCCGCCACACTACCACCTCCACCCAAAATCAACTTTGAGTCTACCCCAATTCCATGGAAAGGGCTACCTCTTGAAGCCGCTCTATGTATGTTTAGAACATTCTATTTTCCCGCTGCGCTAACCATCATATTCCCACAGGGACATTCGATTCAACAGAGCTCCAACACATTGTTTCACGCGCTATTCGGTCTTCTGCGCAGGAGTCCTTCATCCGGCTCGTCTCAGTGGATAATCTCGACCGCGTACTACCTGCCGAGCTCGAGCGGCTGAACGCGCATAAGGCGGTCACGCAGTCCAAATACAGATTTAACATTCACCGCCGGACGATGTTGCTGCAGGCACTCATGTCCAGTGGGGGTGGGTCGGAGAAAGACAAGGACAAGGATCGAGAGCTGGTGGTGAGTCTAGCGACCCAGATAGCGGACATCACCGCATCGTGCGATACGCTTGCGGAGGACTTGGTCAAGACGACAGATCAGATTAGGCAGATTACAAAACTGCTGGACGTGCATTGGGCTAGTGCGCTCGCTATTGCATTGCGCAAGGTTAGTGCCCCTCCTTCTTCATTTCGTTAGTTCCCGTTTCTGAGATCGGTATGATAGCTCAATGGCAGTTATGGTAAACGCACGTCTGAATTGATTGGGGCACGGGATCATATCGGGCAGCTAGAGGCGGAACTCGACGACGCTTGGAAGGAGGCGCAGAGATTGGCTCAGGAGATGGATGATCTCGAGGCAAGGGAACTTGGGTTTGATCCGGACGAGGAGACTGGTGTTATAGAGACAGCGGCGCTAGTCGCTTTACCGTCTCCTCCCGCGACAATGACCACTATACCAGGTCGTCTGCAGTCTCCTCCGAAAACTATCCGACCATTGCCAGCTCCGCTGCGCTCTCTGACGCCTCCACCGCATCCGCCATCGCCTCCCCCACTTTACAGCCACCGGGTATCGCCTACTGCCGATAACAGTGATTGCGTCAGTGTTCACAGCAACAAGAGCAGCAGGAGCACGCGTGGAACAGACCAGAGGCGCGTCGGGATGGTTACGGCTGCCCGTAAGCGCAGCCTCCGCGCCTCACTGGGCAGTCTTCGTCTCCCGCGCAAGCTCAGCACGCGTGCTGCTGCCTCCCACAACTCGCCGCAGGACGTGCAACCACCAGTTCCCGAAATACCAAACGAGTACTCTCCCCAGTCTGCGCATTCGCCTGCGTTCTTGAATCGCCACTCGTTCCTTCACATGGGGTCTACGCCGCCAACACCCCAGCCACGCCCTACGACGCTCGACGATATTGAGATTGTCACGCGGGAGCCGCGGTATCAGCCTACGGGGACTGCGGATGATATGTGCATTATGCCGCTGAGGGATAATGAGATGGACGCGTCGCCGATAACCAAAAGGAAGCTAGCGCGACGGTCGGCGGATAATGTGACCTTGGCGGGTGCTGGGATCATGGGATCGCGAGGTTTGTAGATGCCTATCTTCTTTGCTAGGGACTTTTTTTTCTAACACTCGTTCTAGCACCTGCGACTATTCCGTCGATATGGATGAACGCAGATGCGCCCAAAACGCCCGCCGAGCGCGTTGACGCTATGATGGAATCTCAGGTCGCGGCCAAAGGGACGTCGTATGGGAAGTTTAAATCGCTAACTAAGCGATACTCGCTGCCGTTGTCTGGCATGCTCGCGCGCACACGCTCTACGCGTTCTTCTGGGTCTAGATGATCGACATATTGTACATGCGAGTAATCTGCGTATACCTGTTGTAATTATAGTTTGCATACCCTCCGCTAGCAATATCAGTTTTCTACTCCCAAGGTGTTCTGCGCCAGATCTGAGCCATAGCATCCGGCAATACCCATGCTTTTTTCCTAGGCACTGTGAGCTTGAGCGTGGAGGAGGTTACCGAAGGAAGGAAGGTCTAACCTTGATTTCGAGCGCCGAGGGCAAGTGCCAGTGACCGCTCTAATTGTGATCGTGGAGATTGAGATAATTGAAGCGCTCAAAAGGACATAACTTACTTACACTCCGATGCTTTCCACGATTCCTCTCTTGGTTCCGGCGAGGGCAGCATGAGTGGAGAGCTCGAATTCTGTTATGCCTTTGGATGCTGGATCATGAGCGCGCGGGATAATCAGCGATTAGCGAGGGCCGGAGTTGGCGTTGGATGATACGGACTGGTGAAGATAGGAACGCAGATGAATGGCCGCACGGAACAGTTGATCCAAACCTTCGGCGACGCGGGCTTCCTTGGCAGAGTTCACGACGTACTGTATCTAATGTTCGGTCGACTTCGCTCCCAGCTGCATGTCTCGTCGGGCCCAATCTATGGTAGAGGATGATGTTTAATTAGTTCAAGAAAGGAACCACGGCACGTTATGAAACACGACGGAGTCCCATTTTCCATGCCTCCCGCCTTGCCTAGTTGATAGTCCTTTGCTCCAGCTTTTCCTTCCCCGCACCCAAAGTCGATATAAGTATCGTCCGTATTCGCCGACATTGCTGTAGTGCGACGAGGCTAAGAGCGCCTTGAGGACGTGTTGTCCGACTTGACCTGTGGCGCCGACAACGAGTGCGGGCAAGCACACACGCAGACCAGAAGTCCAAGTCCACTGGTATCAAGATCAACACTGCAATGTAAACACCTGGTGTTCAACATCAAACTCTCAGTCCCGTAAAGACGGAGAATTCGAGACCTGCGGATACCTTGAAAGCACACGACCGAGAAAATCTGGAAAGTTCGAGTCGAAAAGTATTTCGCCACAAAGTCTTAAAGCAAGCTCCATGTTTGCACACTTTCTCATTAGTTCAAATCTTGATTCTGGAATGCCTAGAAGAAATGATAATGCAGGGGCTGTACTTTCCTATATAAATGCACGGTGGCCATTGTTTCCTTCTCTCCGCAACCTTTCGGCCGACCACCACCATCATTGACAACTCCATCAAGTCCCATGAAGGTTCAATGTGACTGAGATGCACTTCTACGGTTGCGAACACATGTGTCCGCAAACTCTCAAGCATCTACCTCTTCTCGATAGGTCCAATCCAATAGCTGGTCATGATCCTTCTCATAACAGTGCAGTCCTTGGACTGCTTTATGCAAGTAACTTTTCGGGCAGATGAAGACAATGCGGCGATCAGCCTCGAATGCTCGAAGGTGAGCGGCAGCGTGGGAGATGTCACCGCAAGGGCAGAGGCTGATGATAAGATGGGAGACCGTGTCAGGCAGGGCAGACAGGACGGGATGAAATGTTGTTTGAGATGCATATATGAACAGTCCTTGAAAAGCATTCCCGGAGAGGTGGAGATGAGTAAGTCCTGGGAACATCTCGTGTACCATGGCCAACCATTCATGGCATTAAATAGGGCAAGGTAACCAAGGGAGGAGATGAAGGTGTGTCGTGAATCTGTTTGCGACAACAAGGGATTTCAGGGAGTCCCGCAGACGAGGGCTCTCTGTCCACCGCATTAGGAGCGAGACATAGGTTGGCCGCAGGTGTGTTTGTGTCAAAGGTGGAATGTTTGGCGTGATCCAAAACGCAAGTGGTCAATACCCGTGCATGCTCCGAAAATGACGGCAAAGCCGTCATGGAGGTTGTCGGGTGGCACATCGTCAGTTGCATTGGGAAAGCCTCCTAACTCGAAGTTGCCAATCGCCAGTACCTGGCTCTCTTGGATCTGCAACGCACGGTTCGTCGGGCGCAGATGGACGTGTTTGACTCGGACCGAACGGGCTACGCGTCCTGGGCGGGGGATCTTCGGCTGGTGCTGTTACGGCTGCCTTGTCCCGTGGTGATGGCGTCGTGGACAGATGACGATCTCACAAGCCCTGGGTGGCATGCTCAGGTACAGGACAAGCTGCGTGTGTCGTGTGAGCAGTACTTGCGTGGGAGTGTGCGAGGAGCAGGAAGGCATGGATGTTGCAGAAGAGGATGTCGATGGTAGACTCGAGGGGTCGGGAGATACCCATCATGGAGTTCCGCGATTACCTGCGCGTCCCGAAGATGGAGCACCGTGTGGCATTGACACGGCTCATCTGCTCAGATCATGACCTTGCGGTCGAGGTTTTGCGCCGCGGCGATGGCCAGAGGAGAAAGAAGATCCCGCGTGAGTGGAGGCTGTGTCGTTTCTGTACGGCGGAGGTAGAGGCGGAAAGTCATGCGCTGTTAGCGTGCACGGGGAATGCGGGCTTGGTGGAGTTGCGACGTGTGTTCTGGGCTGATGTTCAGAGGGAGTACAGTGGGGTCTGGCAGAAGCTGAGCAATGGTGGTTATCACGGAGAGGATGACGACACTCTGATGGTGCTGGTGATGAGCAGCGTTGTTCACCAGCGTTTCGCGCGGTTTGTGTTTGATGTCCTTGCGGTGTATGCGACAAGCCCGATGTTCATCCCCGCACCAGAGTTGTTTGCAGAGTTCCCAGACCTTCCGGATGGTGAGGTTGAGGATGATGGGGAGTCGTTCGAGCCGTGAGTGGATGGTGTGGGTGATTAGGTAGCTGGTATTGTCATGTTCATCTACACTATGTACACGGTCGGTATGTAGTTAAACACACCTGGCTGCATCCAATGTTAGGGTCTGGGGCTCCGATTCACATGAGGTTCGCCTTGACGCGCCCTTCAGAGCGTGTTGGGGCGGTTGTCCAATCCGGATGCTGGCTCCCGTGACAGGGCCAGTGTTCATAACCCACCATTGTCCTGAGACGCGAGAGTCGCAAGTGGCGTTCAAACCGTCAACGGCTCTGGTGCTCCGCAACGCGTGACCGGACACACGCGTGGTGCGGAACTCGGCGATTGCCCAACAATCGCTGAGATGTCATTCTTCTTCTTCTTCAGAACCCTGACATTGCGACGAAAGAAGTCAGGATCCTTGCGAGAGGCGACAGCGGCAACGAAGGCATAGAACTTTGGCTCTGTATCTAGAACGATGGTGTGATGAAGAATAGGATCTATCCTGTAGAACGAAGGATGAGATAATGCAGCTCGTATTAAGAGAAGACCATTGACGGACAGTTTTGGAGACAAGGACAAGATTTCGAGCGGTAGTGGGTCGGTTGGACCATGCAGCTACCTCAATAAGAAGCCGCGCCACATGTACAGGTAAATCGGGGAAAGATTCCATTTGCTATACTTCAGGCAGGCCCAAGATGTTTTTGAACACGATGGGTGTTCAAATCAAACGCCCATCCTCGGACCGCCGTCGGCTCGGAAAACGCCGAAGTGGCACGCTCCTTTGTTCAACACCACCACGGTCAACTTACTTTCGACGCCATGGACTTGGCTTCAGTTCAGCCGTTCCCGGATCTTCCGACAGACGTTGCTCGTTCTATGATAGAAGCGGCGGCGTGGAATGACATTTGTACCGCGCAGAGTCTCACTTGCGTCTCAAAAATAGTTCGTCAGTGGTGAGTTACTTGAATATTAGATTCAGGAAACGTAGATAGTGATTGATACCACTTAGGATTGATCCCATCCTGCATCACACCGTCGTAATACAGACTTCATCAAAGCTCGAGAAATTTCGCCAGTCGATAATTTCCCGCAACAATGCCGTGTTCTTTGCCCGACACGTCAAGATTCTTCGTATCGGTTGTTACGAAGATGGCGCACTTGAAGATGGCGCACTTGAAGCCACGCCTCTCGATTCCGCTCATACATTGGAAAGCGAAAGGGAGTCTATAAACATTGTGCTGAGTGCATGCCGTGGCTTGGAGCGCCTCGCCCTGTGGCTTCCGGACTATAACTTGATGGTTATACAAGACTTTATGGGAGAATATGGCTGCCTTAGTCCCACTCACTTGTCTGTGCTCGATGTGACGACCATGATCCCCAGCTTCAAGCTTTGGCCATCGTCGCTGACTCATTTGCACATAGACGAAGGACATCATGGCGACACGGTGTACATTCCATGGCGAGACATCTTCATTGGATACCCCAAACTCACACACATCTGCCTATCGGGCGCAGCAGTCGACAGGGACTTTTTGAGCGAAAGACTCCTTGCATTAATGAAGGAACCCCTCGCGGCGCTACCAAGTAATGTTACGACATTCGTCATCCTTCTGAAAGCAGGCTCGCTGCCCATTGGTATGCGTTTAAGGTCCGCAATCGAGCGGCTCGCAGAGGCGTCAGATCGTTTGGTTGTGATCACTTCCACCAACGCCACTTACGCACTGGTCCCCGACTTGCATCGCCTCCCTCAGGACCACACATTAGAGTCGGATTGGGGCGGCGATGGTCGGGGTATGGATACATGGGAGTTTGCGGATCTCTGTATAGCTGAACGAGAACGGAAACGCCGGTGTAGTTCCGAAGGTAAGCTCAATACTTCCACTACTCGGCTCAAGTCCTAATTTCGGAATGTCTCCTAGAACGTGGAGCATTGTGAATAGCATTTAGTTTCCCGTGGTTCAAATATGAATCCATGTCCTCCCTACTCAAAGTCGGCGCTTAAGGTTGAGTATGGGTAGCTCAATTCTAGGACACACGTACACTCTCGGCTAGTACATACTCGTGCCTGTCGCTCAAGTCACACCAGAATGGACGAACAATACTAGCATTTATCACCGGCCCGGCTTATTGACCCGCCAGCTCACCACGCTCTCCTCGCAATCCTTTGTGCTTAGTATGCCGTCACGTTCAACTCGATATACTTACCATTGATGGACATCTTTTGAGACGAGGGTGAGGTTTCGGGCGGTCGAGAGTCGATCCGACCATGCAGCCTCTTCCAACAGAAGCCGTGCCACGTCCAAAGGTAAATCTGGAATGCAGTTCATCTGCGCAACAGCCACGATGCTTTAAACGAGACGGGCGTTCAAACACAAGGGAGTCTCCGGCCCGTGGATACCGTTTGTAGATTCGGAGGTCACTCTTTCCTTCCTTCCATCGTTCAACGTCATGGATCTGGTTACGGTTAAGCCATTTCCAGATCTCACAGCCGACGTGGCGCGGTCTATCCTCGAAACGGCTGCGTGGGAGGACGCTTGTACCGCCGAAGCCCTCACTCGCGTCTCAAAAATTGTTCGCCAATGGTGAACGATTTCATACTTATTCTCTTCAAACTCATATACTCACGCCCGTATTCTCATTAGGATCGATCCCATCCCATCCCATACTGTCACTCTCCACACCCTTTCACAGCTTAGGGGCCCGTGGCTGCCAGAGCCGGCGTGGCGGTACGCGGGGCCCGGTTGCCGTAAGAACTCGGCCGTCGGGTGTATTACCTTCCTCATAGCTCATAGCTCATAGCTCACCAAATCAATATTGGCGCGCAATGACTCCGCGTTCTGTTGAGAGTTGCTAACCACTCAACTACGCGTGGTTGAGTGGTTAGCAACTCTCAACAAAATGTCTCAATCCCCTAGGGGATGATGTTGATCATCCGGGGTGAGCCTCTTGGACTTCCTCCCCCTGGCCACGCGTGTGGGGTGCATTCTCTCTCCCCGGTCCTCATGTGCGTCGATGACTGCAACATGCCAGCTCAGAGGTCCAGAGGTGATACATGTCTGGATCGAACCGGGGTGTTAACCCTTTGGGGATTGAGACATTGCTCGGAACGTAAAAATACTCCGCCTGGGTGATTTCAGACTTGGCGAATTCAAAGTCAAGCAGTTTGAGTGGAGGATTGTCTTGTCCAGTGCTATAACAGAACTCGTCCGAATAGTGTTGAATGAGTGTAGTGGCGTGAGGCGCCTCGCTTTCTGGCTTCTGGACGGTGAAGAACTGCTCCTACACACTTTCGCCAGTGGCTATATTCGTCCTTCCCATTTCTCCATGCTCGATGTGCGCGCGCAGCGCCTCACGCTTGGCGAATACGTCAAGTTTGTGCCACCATCGCTAACCCACCTGCATTTGCACCACCATAGAGAGAGTCGACCCAATGTACAGTCTATTCCGTGGCAACTTTTTGCCGCATGCCCAGGACTCTCACATTTCTGCCTTTCCGGTCCGATTGCTTCACGTTTCCTCACTGATAGGGACTTCATATCTTTGGTTACGGATCCGCTCGCTGCTCTTCTGAGCAATATAGCCATGTTTGTGGTGTATGTGGATTATCCCCCTTCGATGGGCACGCAGAGCGACATCGACAGCATTGCCTCTAATCTCGAGACTCTATCGGCAGCTTCGGATCGTCTAGTGGTGATCAGTCAGGCTGGGCGCGATTATCATGGGCAGATCGCCAACCTTCATTGCTTTTTGAAGTATCGCGACTTTAAATCACACTGGGGTGATGGGGGAGCTAAGGACATATGGGAGTTTGCGGACATTGGTCTGCTAAAGCAACGAGTCGACGGAACCGGTATGTCGTTCCATTTAATATCATTGACGCTGCCTTCTGACGAATTGAATTCAGGGAAGCCAAGCTGGTCATCCGAGATGGTGAACAGGAATGCCATTCATAGCATGTATGATGTGCAAGTGGTAGAAGTTTATTGGGCTTCAGATGGTAAGTTCAACCTTTCATCCTCAAATGTCGGTTCATTTTTCCTATTGCTACGCCCAGAGATTGTAGAATCACGAATGATGTACTTCGTCTGCATGCAGGCGCGACTCAAATTCGGACCTCTGTATCAACTCTACTCCCAAGGCGTGTTAGCGATAGCAATCGCGCTCGAATTGCTGAAAGGGTGGAGGACGACGACTCCTTCCCGCGCATCGGATCAGGGTGGCGAGTGATTGAAAGCGGCGGACGCGCTGACACGAGCTTCTCTCCAGCGACTGTGGCGTAAATTTCGTTCCGAATCATTTTCACGCATAGCTCCTGGACCATGCCGGACTGCTCGGTATTAATCAGTCGATACTACAGTTGTACATTCATTCCTTAGCTCATGTACCCCGGATGGGATGCTTATAAGAGTGGATAATATTTGTTCTTCGTAAAATAGTCTCAATATAGCATAAAGTTCGACATGAGACTTTCATATTACTTAACGCGCATTCTTCTTCCTCGACCGCTTTGGTTTCGATGGCGGCATCATCTCCACTTCAGCTGCCTGCTCTGACTTCGAAGCCTTCTGCTTTCCCTTTCCCTTCCCCTGCTTCGTAGGCCGATCAGCCTCTTCCTCGTCATCGCCGTCGTCTTCCTCCCTTCTTCTCTTCTTGGCTTGCGTTGGTCCAGCACGGCGTGGCTTTGACGGCGCTGGCTTTTTGCCACCCTTCGCTCGAGCGGTAACCGCTGGCGCATCACCGTCTTCGCCGTCAGATACAGCACCAGAAGTCGACGCGTGCGCGTTAGAGGGACCCGCCACCATGGCAGTTTGTGACTGGTTAGCGACAGCCTTCCCTTTGGCTTTAGCAGCCTTTGACGAGCCGACAATAGCATTCGCGATAACGGCCTGAGCGTCAGCAGCGGAGAGCGGGCCATCCTCCAAGTCATCGAGAACGTGTTCGGCTGGGCGTCGTGTAGGCGTGTCGATCCCGTCATTGTTCTCCTCGTCATTTTGCGTCGCTCTAGACAGGGTTGGGAGAGTCCTCGTATTAAGAGATGCCTGAGGCCTCAACTTGAGGAACTCCGCCGGTGGCGCCCTTTGCCAAACCTCCATGATATCCACGACATAAGCCATGCGAGCGTGTTCCGGTGCAGTCCAAGAGTCCTGGTCGCCATATTTCAACCACTTTAGATAGAGATCAACGATGGCGAAGACGGGATGTAAACGCAGCACAAGCTGAAGATTAGGGTAAGGGCAATAATGTTGCGTGGTCGGTCGATTGCCGTTAGCGTCGGGCACCGGATCTCTATACGTGATGATGGGGGCCGAATCAGCTTTGAATCGAAACATGAGAGGGTTGTATTTCCAGTACGGATCATCGACTGGGGCCGGCCATAGCTAAAACGGACGTCAATATCGAGTACTAAGAGAGTCCGAGATGCTCACAATATTGTATCTTTTTCGTTGCGTCAACGGCAACTTCTCGATCACTTTAGAATCTTCGAAAATGTTGACCAAAGCATCCAGCTGCGGTAGTACGCCATAACCACCTTTGTCGTAGCCGACATGATTCGTTGGATTTGCTGCGAAAGGATTTGGGATAAGTGCTGAATTGCGTAGCAGTGATCACTAACCTGGAAAGATATTGTTCCTTGTATCAAGCGAGAGTGTATAAGGAGTTGGGAATCCCCAGTAATACTCCAGATTGATCATCTAAGACGCAGAACTGCATGAGGACTCTGCATGCAGCGAAGCGGAGGCACAGACCATGTCGGGGCGTTTGTAGCCGAGATTACGGGCAGTACCATGTGCATACTGAACCGTGGCACAAACGTTCTTTTCGGCTGTGAAGGCACATGTACCTGGATGCTTGGCCACAGCGTCAGACCTTTCGGCGAGATGAGGATCTCGAGGTTCATCCTTGTAGTTACGATGATTGGGTGTCTGGTTTGGTGGCGCATAACTGAGATCCCCGGGGTCGTCCTCATCGTTTTCGGAGTCTGAGGCATCCCCGGCTAACAGGTTATTAGCTGGGAAACCGGACAGCGCGTCTGCAGAGTCATCAAAAACATCAGAGCCCGAAGACATAAATACGGCAAAGAACCAAGAAGGGGAAGCAAGGGCGAAGAACAGAATTACTGGGTTGTTCATTTTATAGGCGAGCTTGCAATTGTCCTTCATCCGTTTTTTGTTCAAGGTCAACCCAGAGTACATCTAGGGAAGCCATGCCACGGGAAGAGTTGCTGCATCAAGTTTTCTAACGGAGTCTTGACGAGTGAGCGGTTGCGGGAGAGTACGAAGACGCAAAGCAAGAGTCTGATTACGATGTTTCAATGGCAAAGTGGATGCGAGGTTGAAGGAAAAACGGAATTGAAAGATGCGTAAGGGGCGTTATAAGCGGTATGCGAACAGAAATTCGATTGTCCAAGAAGATGATGAAAAGACAAAAAACAAGGGCGCTACTTGCCGGACTCTGCCGGTTGATTCCCGGATCACGTGGTGAAACACAGTCACAAACCGCTTCGACCCTTGACGATTGTTAAACTTGTCCACCACAACAAGCACATCCCCTCATCACACACCATCATGGAGCCCACTTCTGCCACTCTGGATGAGATAACCACTGATCCAATCTCGTCTAAACTTCTGGACTTTGATTTCATCCCCCGGAACGGATTCTCCACTTCTGTTTGTCATCTCGCCCCAATAAATCGCGTGAGGAAACTAACAGGCGCTATTAGAGTCTCGACGGACTAGAGTACACTTTGGGCCTTGAACGCGGCGGTCTTGATCACTACCGCAACCACACAGCTCTCATGAGTGCTAAACGTATGTACATTGTGTAGGCCGTTTTGTCTTTGGCTGAGCTCTGTGATTCTAGTTCACAGCGATATGCAAGCATTCTATACAGAGCATGTTTGGGCATTGCTTCCCTCCACTGAGATCCTGGAGAGTCTCTTTGATCTCTTTAAGCACAACCGTGAGGCTCATACGCCAGACGGTCGAGTTCTCTTTACCGATGTGAGTCCTCACTCCTTGTTAGAGACATGCATTGACTTTTCCTTATTAGCATCTCCCCGCAGTCGAATACACCTACCAGCTTCTACCGCCGGTCCCGCGAAACGCAGAACAAAAACCATTATACATAGTCGACAGACAATACGATCCTCCATATAACAATCTCCCCCTCGTAAGGGCCAACGTTCACCCTGCCTTTGTCTTCTGCGCCCTCAAAGACTATGTTATGGCGACCTTCAAGGTGGAGTTAGACGCCGCCCCTCTCATCGACACTCCCCTTCGAATGTTGGTCTACCAAATTATGGGCTTAATCAGGCGGCCAATTCCCGTAACTTGGACGAACGGGACATGGGGGGAGTACCTGCATCGCGGTCTGGTCCCTGTCAAAGGCCTCCCAAAACAACCGCGTCGCAAACAGCCTCCACCGCCCGTCGATGATGGGTACCAGACGCCCGAGGAACGCGACTACAAGGCTAATGATCCGCGGATGCTGAGGCGGCAGACGAATGTGCAGAAGTATATGGCGGAGAACAACGAGCGGTCCACTGCTCTTGCTAAGGGGAACGCGCTCGACATAAAGAAACACCGTTACATCTCTACGGCTGCGAATGTATTGGATGTGCCACCCTCCAAGCGGGCGAGATCACCGTCATTGTCGCGCTCTGAGTCGGTCGAGGAGCCACCCGCCAAGCGCGGTAAAACGCCGGCGCAGCAAAAGCAGGGAGGGAGGAGAAAGAAAAGTTCCACTGGGTCCCCAGCGCCCGCCTATTTGCCGACACCTCCGTTGCGCAGATCTACGCGCAAGCCCAAGAACCCTCCCAAGTATAAATAATTGTATTTCTCATTTGTCTTTCATGCTATCAGATTGCTATTCATTGTATTCGCTATCGTTTCATATGTCGATACACACGCTACGTACTTGTATATACTAATATAGTCTTGCTATCGTTGCTCTCATTGTTATCGCTCAATCAGTATCTCGTCTGCTTTAGTCTCCTGGTCGGTCTTCAATTTCTTGGACTTCCGACGGCGTTCCAATGTCAAGAACTCATCCCATGGTTTGTTCTCCCAGACCGTCATGATTCGACGTACATAGCGACGCTTGAACAGGATGGTCCGCGGCTGCCACACCCGGTTCCGAGGAAGATGCCGATTGGGAAGCATGCTCCTTTATTCAAAACCACCAAGGTCAACTTCGACGCCATGGACCTGGCTGCAGTTCAGCCGTTTCCAGATCTTCCGATGGACGTTGCTCGTTTGATGCTAGAAACTGCGGCCTGGGGGGACACGCGTACCGCCCAGAGTCTCACTTGCGTCTCAAAACTAGTTCGTCAGTGGTGAGTTACTCGACTAAGTACTAGATTCAGAAAACGTAGGTACTTACTGATTGATACCGCCTAGGATTGATCCCATCCTGCATCACACTGTGGTGATAAGAACTCTTTCAAAACTTCAGAAATTTCACCAGTCGATAATTTCCCGCAACGATCCCGTGTTCTTTGCCCGACACGTCAAAATTCTTCGCCTCGGGGTTTACGAAGATGGATATTTGTATCCCGACGCTCATTTATTGACCAGCGAAATGGAGTCTCTAAACATTGTGCTGAGTGCATGCTGTGGCTTGGAGCGCCTTGCTCTCTGGCATGCGGCATATAACTTCATGGTCCTCCCAGTAATTTTGGGAGAACACGGCTGCATTCGTCCCACTCACTTGTCTGTGCGTCGTATAACAACGATGACGTCCTTCCCCAGCCCGAATCGTTTCAAATTTTGGCCACCATCGCTGACTCACTTGCATCTGCACGAAGGACATAATGGCGACACGGCGCTCATTCCATGGCCAGATATCTTCACTGGATGCCCCAAACTCACACACATCTGCCTATCGGGCGCAGCAATCGACTGGGACTTTTCGAGCGAAAGACTCCTTGCATTAATAAAGGAACCCCTCGCGGCGCTACCAAGTAATGTTACGACATTCGTCATCCTTTCGAAAGCAGCAGGCTGGTTGCCCGTCATGCGTCTAAGGTCCGCAATCGAGCGGCTCGCTGAGGCGTCAGATCGTTTGGTTGTGATCACGTCCACCAACGAGACTTACGCACTGGTCCCCGACTTGCATCGCCTCCCTCAAGGCCATACATTAGAGTCGGATTGGGGCGGCAATGGTCGGGGTATGGATACATGGGAGTTTGCGGATCTCTGTATTGCGGAACGGAAACGGAAACAACGACTCGGGTAAGCTCAACACCACTATCACATATCGGCATATCAGAAAGTCTCCTAGAAAGCAGAGCATTGTGAATAGCATTTAGTTTCCCTTGGTCGTCGAATACAGAGAGCTCAATTCTAGGAGACGCGTACGTCCTCTGCTACCAGCACCCGTCGTTCCTCAATGGGAACCATGACGGTTTTCTACCTACCTACTTTGTCGCGCCATCACATCAGAATGCACGAACCTACCTAACATTTATCACTGCTGGCCCGGCTTATTGACCCGCCACAATCGCGTATTCGACGACCAGCTCACCACACTCTCCTCGCAATCCTTTGTGCTTCACAAAGACTAAATACTAACGCGTCATGTATCACATTTGACAGATCTTGTTTCTTGGAGGACAACCCTCCGACGCGACGAATTGACTTCAATGATGTGGCCGCTCTGCCCTTGTTCCATTTTCAGATTCCCGGACCCACATCATCGCACCCTGCATTTTCGCATTGACCACACAGCTCTCTTTTGTTGCTTTTTGTTTTCGGGGCGTGTGTAGTAAAAGGGTTGTAGATTGAGGGAAGAGATGCGTACAAGTACCGACTGAAACTCTCGCAGTCCTCTCACCGCCTCATCATCGGCGACCATTGGTATAGTCCTTGCCATCCTTTCCGCCACAATTGAAAACTCACCCCATCCAGACGCCGTTCTAAAACCCATACCTTCAGTGGCGCTGATACCATACTTGCACGTTCTGCTCTGCTCACTGACATTGCCTTTAGCCCTCTCTTCCAAATTCTCGTCCTGGCACTCCTTCACGCACACAACACACCACGATCCTGGGGTTTGATGGCAGTATTCTTACCCAACCGCCCGGACAGCATTCAACAGTACTTTCGAAAACCATCATTTACAATCGACCACTAACGCGTGTCTAGATTTTGTACTACACGCGCCTACTCGAGTCCGCTCTTAAGCAACCAGTGAGTGTACGGATGATCTCCCAGTTTCAACGCTAAACATCCAACGTAGAACACCATGCCCCTCTCGTCGCCACCAAGTAGACTACATGCAGCACCTATGAATACGACGGACAAGCGAGTTAATATACTACACATGCTTTCTACCACCAGTCGCAAAACCTGAGATAACAATAAGAATTCAAAACTTCCTCAACGCTAAAGCGCCTCCAACATCCTCTGCACCTCCTGCGCCTTGCACTCAAAATTCAGCACCTCCCTCTCCCCATCACGCTCAAACTTGTCGCACTCCAACAGCATATGGAACCTGATCCACTCCTCCACCGTCATCGCCAGCTCGGCCTCGCTCAGCGCGTCGAGGGGCACAAACGGTGTCGTGGACAGCGCAGGAATGAAGGCGTCGAGGTTCATATCCAGGGACGCGTTCGACATGGGGATGGGAGGCGGAGGACTCGGGCGTGGTGGGGTCACTGGCTGCGTCGCGATGTCCACCTCGGGAGCGTTGTCTTCCTCAGGACGTAGTCCTCCATATCCACATCCACATCCACATCCGCATCCATCGGTTCTGGTTCTGGCTCCGGTGGTGGTGGTGGTAACGGAGCACGAACAGGCGACAGCGGTCTCGCGGGCGAGCGAGGCGGACGAGGTGGCGTCCTTGGTTTTTCCGGTAGCGAAGCCTTCTTCGGAAACTCAAACTTGGTCGCAAGTTTGCCAACGTTGGACATGGGCTTGGCCGGGGATTTCGGCGCGTCGTCCTCGACATCAGACGATAACATAATAGGCACATCGTCCAATGGAGGTGCCTTCCTAGAAGCTGGCTGCTGCTGCTCAACTACCTTGTGTGAAGCTGGTTTCGCAGTCGTCAGACGCGACGCAGGCCGCGAAGGTAGCTGTTCCTCTACAGCATCCATGAACACGTCCTCCCCATCCGTGCTATCCTCCACCACTTTCTCCGTTTTCTTCTTCTTCGGTTTCCGCTCCGCCGCCTCCTTGGCTTTGGTCGACTTTTTCGCGGGAGCGGGATCCTTCAATTCGTCGGACGAAGGCGCAGGCTTGATACGTGATTCAGGCTTCTTGGCCTTTGAAACGGCAGGCTTGACAACCACCAGGTCGTCGTCACTGTCCTCGAGTTTGAGCTTCGACTGCGACCGGGATATTGTACGCTGTTCGCTTGGTTGAGGTGCATCCTCCTTTGCTTTACCCTTCCGAGTGGACTTTCGCAACGTCTCTTCCGGCACGGCAACTGATGACGGTTTCGATTTGGCACGAGCTTTCGTACTGGAGGCCGGCTTTTTGGACGTAGAAGCCGCAGGGATTTCGTCGTCGTCATCGTCAGACTTTGGAGGAGGAGGAGGTTTCGATCTCGAAGCGCGCATCGACTTTTTCGGCTCCTCTTCCTCCTCTGAGTCCACAGCCTTCTGCTTTCGAGATTTGGGCGTCTTAGTCGACGCCACGGCCTCCTCGACAGCTTTGCCTTTTGAGCGCGTCGACGTTTTACGCGTCCTTGGAGGCTCGCTCTCGTCCGAGGACGTTTTCGCCCTCGATTTGGATCGCGGTGGCTTCACTGGTGCCATATCCGGCACCTCGTCATCCTCCTCTTCTGCCTCTTCCTCCGTCTCGGGTACTGGTCTGGACTTGGCGCGAGACTTGCGATGAGGTGCACTATCCAACGGGGCACGAGATGCAGCGCGTGTAGACGCTTTTCGGGTCCTTGGTGGAGGCGCGCTAATTTCCTCTGATTCGTCTGCCGACGGAGGACGAGACCTGGTAGATGGTTTGCGAGTTCTGGGGGCGGGAGCAGTGATTTCTTCATCGGATGTAACACGCGCTCGTGAGGATGCTTTCCGCGTTCTGGGCGGTGGAGCAGTAATCTCCTCCTCCTCTTCTTCTTCCTCCTCATCCTCTACTTTAGTAGCCCGACTGACGGAACGGTTAAGACGTGGACGGGGTGTCTTGGCACCTTTCGCGACGCTGCGAGAAGCACGAGGTGTTTTGGTGGTAGTACGGGCTGTGTCGTCCTCAGATTCGGCACCGTCAAAGGTCTTTGTAGGCATAAGGACGTCAGCAGGTTTAGAGCGGGAGCGACCAAGTGATTTGCCGGTGTCAAAGAAAGCGCAGTGTGTGGCAGATTTCTCTGCGCGTTTACGGTGCTCGTCGAGAGGATCGTCATCCTTTTCCCAGCCACTAAGGGACGTGTCGCAGTAGACACAGATGACGAGGTCGTCTTGGTCGTCTAGCGGGGAATAGATGAATCCAGCTTGGGCCATCTAGACACAGATTAGACATGGTAGTAATAGTGAATAAGTAACGCACCTTTTTGGAGGAGATACTACCGTCGTACTTCCACCATTTCCCAAATGTATCCAGGCGCGCCTTCTCCATCGCCTTGGAGGTCGGATGGCGCGTTTTATCCGTCGAGGAAAACCTACAACAGTCAGTAACCGACAATCGGCGGCCTGCCCGAGCTCACCGTCGCTGCTTGTCAAGATCATCTCCAAGTCCACACCGCAGGAACGCCCATGAACACGTCTTGGCGCACTTTTGCAAATGAATCTCAAACGGATCGTCGTCCTTTGCCCACTCTCCCAGCTGCTTCCCACACATATAACACGTAACGAGGTCCTTGTCGTCGACGCTGGGGTCAAAGTAGAATCCGGCCTCGGCTAGCGTTTCCGGATTTGCTTGGAACTGCTTCGGGTGCGGCCATTTCAGCGACGTCGTCGACTTGGGCCCTGTTTTGACGCGTTTCGGGCGCAGAAAAGAGTCCAGACGGTGCTGGAAGACCTGCATCCTGGCGGCAAGGCAACGGTGGTGGCGGTCGGAGGGAAAGAGCAGATGGCCTGTGACATTCAACGTAACGCGTTGTCACTCTAGTCACATGACATCACTGTCGCCGCGTTTCGCGCAACCACCTTGAAATGCAGAATTGTTCCTTCCAAGAGCCGCTGAACGGCAATCAGTGACTTTAAGAATCCCGGGACAGGTACGCGACCGTCTTGCATTAAGTAGAATACCTGCTTACTACTGCCTTCAAGTCTAAAGTATGGCATATGCAGCTGTCGAAAGAGGAACCCTAATGTAGCGGCTCCTAGAAGAGACTACGTAGTCCGTTGTATAATTCGACGCCCGTATTGTGATCAAGCACACTCAGCGAGCGTCTATCCATGGCTTCTCCTAAAACCGCCTTGACTTTCGGTGCCACAGAACGCCCCATGGCTCGCATCATCGCATTAGAGCAAAGTTGTCGAGTACAGGCGCCGTCTAATGGAGTTATCGTCCTTAGATGCGGGAAAGGAAAACATGGAGCAGAAGGTTATCGATGGCGGGCGTGTTGACGGGTATATTTTGGAAGCAGCAGTCTAAACGTCTTTCTCATGACAGGCCCAGCTGGCAGTGCGGAGGCCTTCGCGAGGATTGACCGAACATATACCTGGCGCTTACAGTTGTGCTGAACGTACCTGGGAATATAGCTAGTGTCATGAATGCTGCAGAGAAGCTCGCGTCTGCGCGTCCACCGCTTTCAATCACTCGCCACCCTGATCCGGGGCGCAAATGGGCGGGAAGGAGCCCTCGTCAGGCTGCACCCTTTTCAGCAATTCGAGCGCGATTAACACGCCTTGGGAGTAGAGTTGATGCAGAGGTTCGAATTGGAGTCGTACCACTTGCGCATCATATATGCTATGAATAACTTTCCTATTCTCCATCTCGAATAAACAGCTTGGCTTCCCTACATTCATTTTGTCAGAAAAAGAGTATCAATAGATAGAACGATAGAAAGAGATACCGAGTACTAAGCTGGTTCCGCCGTCGTTGCTTTAGCAGACAAATGTCCGCAAACTCCCATATATCCGTAGCTCCCCCGTCACCCCAGTCTGATTGAATGTCGCAATGGTCCAAAAAGCAATGGAGGTTGGCAATCCGCCCATAATAATGGCGATTATGGCAGTCAGCCTGCCTGATCACCACTAGACGATCCGAAGCCGCCGCCGATAGAGTCTCGATATCAGAGGCAACGCCGTCGATATCGCTCTGCGTGTCCGGCGGCGGAAGATAATCCACATACAGCACGAATATGGCAATGTTGCTTGGGAGAGCAGCGAGGAGATCCGTAGCCAAAGACATGAAGCCAGGCCTATCAGTGATGAAACATGAAGCAATGTGACCGGAAAGGCAGATATGTGAGAGTCCGGGGCATGCAGCAAAAACTTGCCACGGAATAGAATGTACATTCTCTTCCTCCTCGCTAGGGTCGTCCAAATGCAGATGAGTTAGCGATGGTGGCACAAACTTAACGTATTCGTCAAGCGTGAAGCGCATATCGATCATGGATAAATGGGAAGGACGAATATAGCCGCTGAAAGCGTGCAGGAACAGTGCTTTGCTATCCATAAGCCAGAAAGCGAGGCGCCTCACGCCACTACACTCATTCAACACTCTTCGGTCGAGTTCTGGTATATCACTGGACAGACCATCCTCTTTAAAATCGCCACATGAGAAATCACCCAGGCGGAGTAGTTTCACGCTCCGGGCAAAGAACGCGGAGTCGTTGCGCAACATTATCGATTGGTGGAATTGTATGAGCTGTGAGACGGTGCGGAGAGTGACAGTGTGGTACAGGATGGGATCAATCCTGATGAGAACACGGGCTTGAGCATATAAGTTTGAACCGAATATCAAGTCGTTTACCACTGGCGAACCATTTTTGAGACGCGAGTGAGGGCTTCGGCGGTACAAGCATCCTCCCACGCAGCCGTTTCGAGGAGAGACTGCGCCACGTCGGTTGGGAGATCTGGAAATGGCTTAACTGTAACCCAATCCATGAGGTCGCACGATGGAAGGAAGGAACGAGTGAGCTTCGGCATCTTCCGAACCCACGAGCGGCATACACGGGCCGCTGGCCGGAGGTACCTTACAATTGAACGCCCATCTTGTTCAAACATCTCAGCCTTGTATACAGTACACGCAGATGGAGGATTTCCCTGATCTGCCCTTGGATGTGGCGCGGCTCCTTCTGGAAGCGGCTGCATGGTCGGATCGACTCTCGACCGCCCGCAACCTCACCCTCGTTTCAAAAGATGTCCGTCAATGGTAATCAGATCAGGCTTGTCGAGTTGAACATAAGCTCATAGTAATCTCTTGTAGGATAGATCCTATTCTGCACCATACCGTCGCTCTTGACACACCCACCAAATTGTATGCCTTTGCCGCCGCTGTCATCGCTCATAAGGCAAGTCGCACGACCTTTGTCTTGTGCGTGAGAGGCGTCCGGATGGAAGCGATGGAGAGGACTAGCATTGTGGGTTGTGGGGGGACACGACGATGCCGCAAAGCGGCGGTCTGCCTGTCGAAGTGTGGCGGTGGACGCCCGACTCGAAAAGGCAGAGGGTGATGTCGTGCCCAGTACACAAGGAGAATGGGTTTGAGGGAAGGAGAGAGTAAACCCAAACATACCAAGCGTGAAGAAAAGAAAGGGACGGTGGGTGGGGATCCAAAAAGGAGGAGAATGATGAGAGGTGGGCCATCGAGCGACTGATACGCTCGGATTGCCAGTGGTGGTCGCGTCGAGCAAGAGGCTTGACACGCACACGATCTCAGGCCCGAAATAGATCGGACAGTCATCACAGCCATGTCATCGATTTCGGCCCGGCTCTAAGACGACGTCTGTAACACTCCTTGCCTTATCTTACACTGACGCTAGCCGTTCGCAAGCTCACGTAGCTTTAGCTAACAATAAGGCAAGTCGCACGACCTTTGTCTTGTGCGTGAGAGGCGTCCGGATGGAAGCGATGGAGAGGACTAGCGTTGTGGGTTGTGGGGGACACGACGATGCCGCAAAGCGGCGGTCTGCCTGTCGAAGTGTGGCGGTGGACGCCCGACTCGAAAAGGCAGAGGGTGATGTCGTGCCCAGTACACAAGGAGAATGGGTTTGAGGAAGGAGAGAGTAAACCCAAACATACCACACGGAGCACGGCTCCCAGAGCGAAGCTCGCTGAGGGTGTACTTGAACCAACCAAACCCGAACCCCCACACAGAGCAGTGCGAGTACAAGGATTGAGCCTGTTTTTGAAAGCAAGCTCCTTGAGGTGACAGATGCCGGCTTTTGAGGTACCAGGAGGAATAATGAGAGAGGTGATCTGGTGGGATAAGGTCTCTAGTGAGGCAAGGCAGAGGTGAGGTGAGGCAAGAGGTAGAGGAGAGGAGAGGTTGATAAGTTGGCTATTGGGAGGTGATCTGGTGAGGTAAGGTCAGTGGTGAGGTGAGGCAGAGGTGAGGTGAGGCAGAGGTGAGGTGAGGCAGAGGTGAGGTGAGGTGAGGCAAGAGGTAGAGGAGAGGAGAGGTTGATAGGTTGGCTATTTTCTAGCACAAGTGGGATGGCAAACCCGGAGGAGAGCAGGGCCCGGATAACGAAAGTGGAGGCGGACGAAGACCAACCAACACATAGGAAAATGCTCACTGCATCGCTGCATCACTATATGGCTCGCGCTCCACCCTGCTTTCTATCTCGTCGACTAAGTTGGAGCCATATCTGCCCAGCTGCGAAGTCGAAGACGTCTAAGGTACCGGCATTGTAAATTGTTACTGCCGTAGGTATGAGGAGATCCAAAAAGGAGGAGAATGATGAGAGGTGGGCCATCGAGCGACTGATACGCTCGGATTGCCAGTGGTGGTCGCGTCGAGCAAGAGGCTTGACACGCACACGATCTCAGGCCCGAAATAGATCGGACAGTCATCACAGCCATGTCATCGATTTCGGCCCGGCTCTAAGACGACGTCTGTAACACTCCTTGCCTTATCTTACACTGACGCTAGCCGTTCGCAAGCTCACGTAGCTTTAGCTAACAGGAATGATCCCGACTTCTTTCGTCGCGCGGTCAAAGCTTTGACAATCGGCAACCTCCCATTAGCATACTTCCCCGAGAAGAGGCTCGCCGATAGCATGGCTGTCGTCTTGCCAGCATGTGCAGGTATCGAGCGCTTTTCATTTTGGGTCCCTACAATGGTTGAAATCCCATTTGAACCACTACGGAGGCATCTGCAGCTAACCCATGTCTCCGTGCTAGGGAGACATATTAATTCAATTCCCCTCCTATTCAACGCTATAATATCCCCATCCTTGACACACCTTCATCTTGACTATACCTCCTTCGCCTTCGACCTTGCTCTGTTTAATAACGTGGATGTCTGGCCTGCTGTATTTGACCGGTGCCCCAATCTCACTCATCCACGGCTCTCCGGGCATGCTCTCGAAACTCTAGAACCTCAAGATTTTCATTGGGCAATTGATCCCGTCGTGTCTCTCCTCCCGCAAACGGTCACCAGACTTCTTGTCTGTGTGATACCATTGTATTCGTACACGGATACTGGATGTATTCCTGTTCGATGGAAATCACTCGAAGCTGACCCTCGCGTCGTGTTCATTCTCCCAGCAGAACACACACTCGGGGCAGTTGAGGGTTTACAACCGCATGAACGGAATACAGACGGGTGCTTGAGTTGTGGATCACGGGAAGGTTCGATCAATTGTGAGGATTGCGGAATTCCCACTGGTAGATATCTTAATATCAGTGCTTGAATATCAGATACCAGCTTGCTCACTTTCCTTCGGGAAGACATACATAAGACGCAATTTCCGGTGAAGTAATAGGTACTGTTGAAGACCACAGGGTGTAACTTACGCCCTGTGGTCGTGTTCATCAAGGATTAACAAGCCCAACCCCTCCATCAACCACCACCGACGCACCATTCACATACGCACACGCCGCCAAATACACCGCCGTCATCACCATCTCTTCCTCCGTTCCCGCGCGTCCCAGCGGCGTCGGGGCGACCATCCCCGGGAACGGCTCCGTGTCCAGCGTATCCAGTGCCCCCGCGGGAAGCGTCTCCGAGGGAAACACACCCTGATGGAGCACGTTCACGCGCACAGGAATCCCTCGGTGGCAAAGTCTGTCGCAAGTCCCATGGAGACTTTGTGCTTGGCGAGTTAGACGTGCTGTATGCTAACTACGTTTGGGGTGCATACATAGGTGAGTCATGAAGGACAATCGAATAGAAGGAACGCACGCTGTTGATGGTGATTCAGCGCCTGATGAAGGTTGCGACGGAGCCGACATTGATGACCACTGCGATGGTCTCCCGCGCGTGCGCCTTTGAAGAGGAGAGGGAGGAATGATCTGACAATGAAGAAGGGGGCGGAGATGCTTGCCCGAAAATGTCGGTCTAGACTTGGAAGGATTCGTGCTCGAGAGGGTCTTTGTTCGCCGTATAATCAGTAACTTTCTTTTGGAGGAAGTCGTTGGGAGCGCCACCACCAGCACTGGACGGTGTGAGTTATAAGATAAGTATGAGCCTAGAAGGAAAAGCCCCCGATTGACCCTAGTTTACAGTTATGCTGAACGTACCTTGGACTAGTTATGTCGTGAATGCTGCCCAGAAGCCTGGGTCTGCACGTCCGCCGTTTTCAATCACTCGCGAGCCTGATCCGGGGCGCAAATGGGCGAAGGAGCCGTCCCTTTTCAGCAATTCGAGCGTGATTGATTTTGCTAATACGCCGTGGGAGTAGAGTTGATATAGAGGTCCGAATTGGAGTCGTGCCTGTATACATGTGAAGTACATCGTTCGTGATTCTACAATCTCTGGGCGTTTGAGGATGGAAACATTGAACAAACTTCTACCACTTCAATGCACCATTCCTATTCACCATCTCGAATGACCAGCTTGGCTTCCCTGAATTCAATTCGTCAGAAAACAGCGTCAATAAAATTAAATGGAACCACATACCGGTTCCGTCGTTGCTTTATCAGACAAATGTCCGCATACTCCCATATATCCTTAGCGCCCCCATCACCCCAGTCTGCTCCAATGTCACGATACTCCAAAAAGCAATGAAGGTTGGCGATCTGCCCACGATAATGGCGGTCAGCCATCGCCACTAAACGATCTGAAGCCGCCGATAGAGTCTCGAGATCAGAGGAAACGCTGTTGATATCGATCTGCTTGTTCAGCAATGGAAGATAATCCACATACAGCACAAATATGACAATATTGCTTGGGAGGGCAGCGAGCTGATCCGTAGCTAAAGAGATGAAGTCTCTATCACTCGGATCTAGGAAACATTGAGCAATCGGACCGGAAAGGCAGATATGTGACAGTCCGGGGCATGCGGCAAACGCTTGCCAAGGAATAGACTGCACATTGTCTCCAGTGCTGGAACCGTGGTCCAAATGCAGATGGGTTAGCGATGGTGGCACAAACTTGACGTATTCGTCAAGCGTGAGACGCTGCGCTGGCATATCGAGCATGGATAAATGGGAAGGACTATAGCCGCTGACTACAGTGAAAGCATGGAGGAGCAGTTCTTGACCGTCCTGAAGCCAAAAAGCGAGGCGCCTCACGCCACTACACTCGTTCAACACTATTCGGACGAGTTCTGTTGTAGCATTAGACGAGACAATCCTCCCGTCAGAGTATTTGAATGCGCCAAGTGTAAAAGCACCCAGGCGGAGTATTTTGACGCTCCGAGCGAAGAACGCGGGGGAGTTGCGTGCCGATATTGATATGGTGAAGTCCGAAAGCTGTGGAAGGGTGTGGAGAGTGACAGTATGGTATAGGATGGGATCAATCCTAATGAGAACACGGGCGTGAGTATATGAGTTTGAAGGAATATGAAGTCGTTCACCACTGCCGAACGACTTTTGAGATGCGAGTGAGGGCTTGGGCGGTACAAGGGTCCTCCCACGCAGCCGTTTCTAGGAGATACCGCGCCACATCGATTGGCAGATCTGGAAATGGCTTTAACTGTAACCAAATCCATGACGTTGAACGATGGAAGGAAGGTAAGTGACCTTCGGCATCTTCCGAACCTAGAAACGGCAAAGACGGGCCGGGGGCACACCTTGCATTTGAACACTCACCTTGTTCCAACATCATGGCCCATACGCAGATGACGCGCTGCCCTGATGTGCCTTTGGACGTGGCGCGACTCGTTCTGGAAGAGGCGGCATGGTCGGATCGATTCACGACCGCCCGGAATCTCACCCTCGTTTCAAAAGATGTCCGTCAATGGTAAGTGTGTCGAGTTGAACGTAACTTCATGCTAACTCCCTTGTAGGATAGATCCTATTCTGCACCATACCGTCGCTCTTGATACACCCACAAAACTTTATGTGTTTGCCGCCACTGTCATCGCCAGGAATGATCCCGAATTCTTTGGTCGCACAGTCAAAGTTTTGACAATCGGCAATCTCGAGTTAGGACACTTCTCAGAGACAGGCATCGAGCTCGCCGATAGTATGACTGTCGTCTTGACGGCATGTACAAGCATCGAGCGCTTTGCATTCTGGATGCATGCATCCGGCTATATGCCTCTTCCACCAGCAATGCATCCGCATCCAACCCATTTATCCCTCGCAGTACGGATAGAACTAGATTCATTTGACTTCCTCATTGAGATGACATCCCCATCCTTGACCCATCTTCATCTCGACTTCGCCTTATTCGGCGCCGATTTTGCCCGCTATACCTTCATAGGGGCATGGTCCGAGATATTCAGGCAGTGCCCAGGACTCACTCATCTCAAGCTTTCCGGGAAAGCTCTCGAAACCCTCAGAGTCCAAGATTTTACCAGAGCGTTGAATCCCGCCGTGTCTAGGCTACCGGAGACGGTCACCAGGCTTATGATCATTCTGGTATCCTCGCGCACGAGCACTAATGGCCAATGGGGCACACATCCCTGTCCAGTGGAAGTCAATCCGAGATGACCTGGGGATCGTGTTCGTTTTCCCCGAAAATCACCCACTACATGCAGTCGATTGGTTAGAGTGGTACGAGAAACGTGACGATGGCTTTTTTAGACTGGGGCTTTCTAACTCGAGGGACTTCTTGAGGATAACTGACGTGGACTGGGAGGGTAGAAACTACTGTATGCCCTCAGCAGGAGTGATAACGTCGACTTTTCTTTAAATCATATTGCAGATCAAGAGAATGGCAAGGAAAGGGTGCTATTAGTATACGCTGACGATGGTCGAGTCGATACAGCGGTAGAAGTTGGTGATCCCGAGGTGCTAAACACGACAAGTCAATAATCTACAAACTCATCTCCAGCTCTGAGCTCTCGATCTCACTGTGTGTGGGAGGGCGCTCCAGCAGGATCACGATCGCGGTGCCACACCAAATAGATTATTTCAAGACGAGTGATTTCTGGGAGTTTCGCAATAGCTGCGTTTATCAGCGGTTGAATCGAAATGAACGAACTTGGTCATACAAACATACATAAGAGGCAATTTCATTAGGTAGTATGGAATCTGGATTCTGGAACAAATTAAATAACGGTTACAAATTGTGAATCTAAGGAACTAACGTCTCCTGGTCCTGCTCAGCATTTCGAAACCGGACAGTCGAAAGAGACGACCTCCGGTCTTCCACAAGACCAATGCTTGAACGACCAAGATTCAGCAGCCCACCGGCCGTGTCGACACATCGAGCTCGATCAAGGACAACACGGGAACCTCATCGTCGACTGTATCCCACCGTCGAGTACCATTTCAACGAATGCCTGGTTGGTGTTCTGTATCTGTGCAGCTGTGCTCTCTCCATCGCCGAATCCGTGGTAGTACTGCATCCCCCGATGGCAAAACGACGGCATCACTTCCAATCTCAATCTCCACAGACTGGGAAGATATGTGAATGCACGCTCATCTCCGGCATCTCTAAGCTTCAGGTCGTTCGAATAAGAACTCCAGGCAACCAAGGGTAAGTATCCGCCTGGAAGTTGAGGGTAAGATTTCTCAACTGGGGCATACAGTCCAACAATAGCGCAAAAATGTTTCTCGTGGACATCAGTCATCGTCAGACTGAACGAGGTTAAGGGAATTGGGAGCGGGTGAGGAGGTGCTCGACACGGTAAAGATACGTGTTGCGCGAGCGTCATCCGCGTTCAGCGATTCGATGTTCATGTTCAAGGCCGAAAGGTTTGGCAACGTCAATATAGCTGGCAGAATACCGGCTTCCCAACTCCCTAGATGCAAATACCGGACAGAGTAGCTGATCGTTGAAGCATTAAATGTCGACAACACCGCGTCGTACGCTTCATGCCAAGATGGTGATGCGTCTGGGACAACGGGATCCTCATACTCCAGTGGCGGAACCAGGAGGAGTTAAACTGGATGGACTGTAGATTGGGACTGTCTTTTATCATCTTGAGCAACTCCGCCGAAATCCGCAAGTCCTCTACATTGGTTGCTAAAAGATGGACGTCTATACCTTTCCACGTACACGGCCCCAAAATGCTCGTCAGGTATCGCCCACCCAGTCCCTCAAGCCGGACGTCGACGAGGGCAGGGAACGTCCGCTGCCACAAGACAGGGTCCACACTTTCCAATCCGCGTCGAGCCTGCCATTCACCCGAAGGTAGGCGACCTTTGAGAAGCAGGTTGTATTTCCCGGAGACAAGAGGATATTGATGAAACGCATGGGAAGCTCTAACCGAAGCGACTTGATACGGGGCGCGACATCCATTGATCTTCATAAGCACCTGTGTGGTCCCAAAGCTCATGCGAGGGGAATAGAATTCGATGTGGAGGGGAAACTTCTTGCTTCTCTCGAGGGCGCCGGAGAAAAGTTGCCAGATACGGTTTTCGGTTATGGCAGTCGCCCGCGATAGGCATACACACCGCCAGTTTGCTCCACAAGCGGGGCCTCGCCGCGGAGTGCTTCACGCCATTGATGGCATACATGGGTCGCCGCCCAGAATGGTCCGTAGACACCGGGCGCCAGACGACGTGGGGAATACCAGTCGAGGAAGGAGAAGATGAGGCAAACGAGTTCGCACGGGAGTGTTTGAGCGGCAGACTGGAATGGGTACGCGGCATCGGCGCTCGTTTCAGACCAGCGCGTTACTGGTAAGCGCGCTTCGCTGAGCGCCGGGACGACGTCGACCTTGACAATGGGGAGGCTCGTAATGAGGCGTGCAAGGAAGCGCGCGCCCATCGAGTCGGAGCACTGAGGAAAGGCGTCGGTCTTTTTGCACATGATGATATCTGAAAGTGTGTCTTAGTATTAGTAAATCTGTTCGGAGGGCGGCTACGCACGGTATCCAGAAAGCGGTCAATGGCTGGTGGATGGTGGTAGAGAGCAACAAAGGTTTGTCGATGCACACATATGTGCAAACAATAGAGGTTGTGCACTGGACATGTGACGGTGATGATGTCCAAATGTGTCCGTTATGGCACGTGGAGTGAACTGTGGCGGGACACATTTAAATTTTACGCGAGCAAGACAGTAATTTCTTAGGCTCGTGTCGTGTAGATTAACCTACCCCCATACGCATTAAGTCCACATCGTGATTCCACAGAGTCAGAGGTAAGCAGCCAGGAACAGGCTCACTCCGTTGTGATCGTTGAGCAGAGTGGACAGGCCGGGTATGCCGAGGATTACCTGGCCTTTTCCATGGTAAGCAGCTGTCTTGAGATGTGGGCGGCCTGAAGTAGTAATGAGATGCGCGTAGGGGATTGATTGTCTGATGTCACAAAAAGAAACTGTTGAGGCGGATGGTGGAAAGAAACAGAGACGATGTTCGTCACCGTTGCGTTCCATTCCAAGGTCGAGTACCTCTGCGAAACGTATACTGACGGCTATCATTGTACAATCTAAAACACACACTGATAAGGCTTACATCGAAGTCCATGAATGAGTGATGCTCGGAACGCGCAAACTGGTACTAGTAGTACATATCGAGTTTCCCTCCACAACTTTTCTCGGCGGCGCCTACTTGGCCCGCTTCTACATGCATTATGCGGTCGTCTAAGTTCTGAATCGTTTCTTATTCTCCTTTCGGAGGGACATCGTCGACTTCTCTGAATTTCCGTGTCAGAAAACAGAATTGACGGATAGAAACAACGAAAGACATACTGATCCTGTCGTCTTTGATTCTGCTTAGCCAGACAAATGTCCGCAAACTCCCATATACCCATACCCGATCCATGTCCCAGTCTGACTCAAAGGTGTGATCCTCCGAAAAGCAATGGAGGTGCGAGATCTGCCCCAAATAAGAGCTATTACGACTGATGACCACCAAACGATCCGAAACCGCCCGGAAAGTCTCAACTTGAGATGCTATCCGTTCATAAGGCAAGCTGAGGCCGTGGTCTACAATGAGCACAAATGTGGTGACGGTGCGTGGTAGGGCGGCGACGGAATCCACGAGCGACGCTACCAAGTCAGGGAATAGGAAAACGGTAGCAATCATACCGGAAAGACAGATGTGAGAGAGTCGGGGGAATGCGGTAAAAATGTCCCATGGGATATACCGCCAGTTTCCCCGATGTTGTAACGCTTGTTGTCCAAATGAAAATGGGTAAGCGACGGTGGCAAGAACTTGATGTACATATGAGTAAAGGGGGGAGGGGGCATCACATCAAGCACAGACAGATGGGTAAGATGGCGACTGCCACTGACGCCAGTGACCTCGTCCAGGACTCCTTGCTCGTTTAGCCGAAGCCAGAAAGCAAGGCGCCTCACGCCACTACATGCGTTAAACACATTTCGGACGAGCTCCATTTGTGTCTCCAACGGAGGCCTATCTACCCATACAGGGACAGCAAATTCAGCACTTTTGACATTGCCAAGGCGGAGTATTTTGACGCTCCGGGCAAAGAACGCGGAGTCGTTGCGCAGCGTTATCGATTGGTGGAATTGGGCGAGCTGTGTGACGGTGCAGAGAATGACGGTGTGGTACAGTATGGGATCAATCCTAATGGGCACATAGGCGTGAGCATATATACGTTTAAATGAACCAGTGAGGTCGCTCACCACTGGCGAACATTTTTTGAGACGCGAGTGAGGTGCTCAGCGGTGCACGGGTCCTCCCATGCAGCCATTTCGAAGAAAGAACGCGCCAGGTCGGTAGGGAAATCAGGAAATGACTTGACTGAAGCCAAATCCATGGCGTCGAGAGTTCACTTTGGCGGTTTGAACAAAGGAGCAACTTTCGGCGTCTTCCGAATCTGGCAGCATGTAGGCCGGGCCGGGTGTACTTGCATTTGAACACCCAACTTGTCTCAGACTCACAGATGGCATGCTTCCCAGATTTGCCTTTGGATGTGGTGCGGCTCCTTCTGGAGGAGGCGGCATGGTCGGATCGATTCACGACCGCCTACAACCTCACCCTCGTTTCAAAGGATGTCCGCCAATGGTAAGTATGTCGATTTGAACGTGACTCCATACTAATCAGTCTTGTAGGATAGAACCTATTCTGCACCATACCGTCACTCTTGACACACCCACCCAGCTTTACGCCTTTGCCGTCACTATCACCTCTCGGAACAATCCCGACTTCTTTCGTCGCACGGTCAAAGTTTTGAGAATCGGCAATCTCGAGTACTTCCCCGAGACAGGCATCCCGCTCGCCGATAGTATGGCTGTCGTCTTGACAGCTTGTACAAGCATCGAGCGTTTCGCATTCTGGGTCGATGCACCTTGCCCAATGCCTCTTCCATCAGCAATGCATGCGCATCCAACTCATTTGTCCCTCGCAGTACCGTGGAAGGAACTAGATTCATTTGACATTTTTGACTTCCTCATTGGGATGACATCCCCATCCTTGACCCATCTTCATCTCGACTTTGCTTCATTCATTTCCCTCTATACCTTCGAAGATGCATGGTCCATCATATTCAGGCGGTGCCCAGGACTCACTCATCTCCGGCTTTCAGGGAATGCTCTCGAAGCTCTCGGAGTCGGAGATTTTAACGAAGCGGTGGATCACGTCGTGTGTAGGCTTCCGGAGACGCTCACTAGGCTTACGTTTAGTCTGGTATCCTCTCGCGCGCGCACCAATGGTGCAGGCATCCCTGTCCAGTGGAAGTCAATCCGAGATGACCCGCGGCTCGTGTTCGTTTTCCCGGAACATCACCCACTACATGCAGTCGATGGGTTAGATTGGTACGAGAAACGTGACGATGACTTTTTGGACTGGGGATTTCTAGACCAGTGCTCAAACAGAGGGATGGCAGACATCAGATGCAATTTCTTGAGGATTGCAAAGACAACACCATTAGCCTCTTTCAAATATACTAAGATGGGCACAGATGTAGTGACATGGACTCGGAGGACACCTGGTAGAACTACGCCCTAAGTAGTAGTGATGACGTCGAGTTTTTCTAAAATCATCCACCTTCGTTGTACGATTGTGGTTCGAGGAATGCATAACAGTAATAGTCATTAGAAGTCCAAATAACGTCCCAAATCAAGTCCAGATAATGTCCCAAATCAAGTCCTTAATAAAATGGCATCAACATAAAGAAAAGTAGCATCATGAAACACGGTGCAGATCGCGAGAATGACAAGGAAAGGGCACTATTAGTTCAGCCGACGATGGTCGAGTCGATACAGAGGTTGTCGGTGATCCCGAGGTGCTAAACAGGACAAGTCAATCTCCGAGACAATCAAACTGGTTCGAAGACAAACCTCGACGCGGACGACGATGTGGATGAAGCTGTATCGAACGCGCTCGAAGCCGGCTCTTCAGACAACAAAACACCGGCTTCGATAACGGTAGAATCGTTGCCAGTGCCATCGGCATTCTGATAACGGGCTTCCAGTATCCGAAGCGAGAAGTGCAATGGAAGCAGTTTCCCATCCGTTGGCCTTCATGGCGGGGAAGGCGTTCATGAAAGCCTGCACGGTGTCTTCGGTCAGTTCGTGTTCGAGGATGGCAAGACCGGGGCTTTTGGGACCTGAACAAACAATCATCAAGACCCAGCCGTGGCCCAAGAATAACTACACACCAGTAAGCCAGCCGGTGATTGAGGCGTCGACGGAGTCCACGGTGGTGCTGGGGTCTGAACCTATGCTCCAATCGTTCGTGCTGTAAGGTGGTCAGGAGGACGCCCAAAAGGGAGCGTCGATACTGACTCGTGGTTCCAAAGAATGGCCTCCATGCCAAAGATCTTCATACAATTGGTTAGCGATCGTGGTCGAAAAGAAAGCAAACTCGAACTACTCACCTGTTGAGCGATAGCCCGAACTCTGTTATCGCAGTCGCCGTATGGTGGGCGCCAATACTTGGGGACACGCCCGCCTGTAGAATTATGGATAATTTCCATCGTCCATCCGAGCTGACGTTACATGAGCTGACGCTCGTTCTGTGAAGTAATCGAGTAACGTACTTCAACCATAACCTGCTCGTTAGTCATACTGGTCATGTATGGGTGTGTCCACGTATGGACAGCAATGTCGCCACCTTGGTTGAAAATTGCCAAGAACTCGTCAGAATGGGAGAGGATGTTAGAGCCGATGAGAAAGTGAGTGGCAGTCTCGTTCTGCTCGGATAAGAACCCGACGAGTTTGTTCGTGCCCTATACGACACAGAGGTCAGTTTTAAACATAGATTGATACAGAAGATTAGTCCGTACCGCTGCTGGTCCGTCGTCAAAGGCAATACCGATCTTTCCATCGGGTGCATCCCAAATATCCCCATCGCCTCTGCATTGCACGTAGGAAGAGCAGATGACGGGACCACCAGCATCGGAACCATCAGGGTATGTGGTCCAACTATTGATAACGGTGGTGACGGGAATGTCTGGAATTTTTCCAGCCGACACAGCATCAGCTAGAGCATCCTTCCATTCTTGAGGCATGGCGCTGGGGTCGGCGCTGGATGCTGGATAGGCGGCGGACCAAGCTATAGAACATGTTAGGCCACACTCTCAGAACATTGTGTGGGAGAGACGTACTAGGTGATCCCACGTCGGGATAATCTACGCCATCGGTTGACTCCCGTTTGAAGAGCTTATGGACCGGGTGATCTGAGTCTTGATGCCAGGTCCTGAGTCCAAGATTGACGGGACCATGAGCGAAGACGGTGGACGTGAAAGTGAGGAGAAGAAAGAACGAGCGTAACATCCTTGCAGGAGAAGCGAGAAACGGTAAAGGTGCTTGTCCATTGAGAAAAGCGTTTTTTATAAGGCGGCGTCGAAACGCCGCATGTTGTAACGCCCGGAGACTTCAGTAAGGAAACGACATAGGTTAAGGCGTTAATCAATCAGGGCACAGGGCCGTGGCGTAAGACGATATTCGGTTCACGTCCCAGCGCCTTGCTTAGGCTGTAGCACGCCGGTATCATATTGTCGAGAGGTAGCTGTTGCCTGCGAGACCATGGAATGTATACAGCAGTCAGACGGCTTCACAACTGTATCGACTGGTCAGTGATAAGCCGCCTTATCAGCGCGCGCATCAGCGCTGGTAGACGCCTGCATACAGTGTGCCAATGAGCATATGCAAAGTATCTCGAGAAGTTATTTTTACTCACATCGAGCAGCTATTTCTGTCATAAAACATGTCGCCTCGCAAGTGCCAATTGAGCGAGATGTCATAAATAAAAGACTCAGGACGTTAGAGCCTACTCCGTCAGGAAATAGGATCCCCGTTCATCGAGGAGAGGCCTGCAATTGCGCCAGACCGTCTGTACCGGCTCCAAGATCGTCAAGAGCGTATAGCCAGCTCGATTCAAGGACTGGGCATAGAGCGAGGTTCAAAGAGTGCGACTGCTTAGTAGAGTTAATGGGATAAGAACCATGCATCTTGTCGTACTAGAGATTCGAGAATTCGCAGATGTATGTCAGAGTGAAGAGTTGACTCGCTAACGTAATCATCAAGGCGGGCGTCTCAAAATGGCAATGCGTTACCGCCGCGCCTTGCGCATAACGTGACTATTACGCACTCTGCTATTAACCACCACCACCGCTGCCGACGACGACGACAACGATGGCGCCCAGCGACAAAGACAGTCTGATCAGCATGGGATTCGACGCCGCGCGCGTTGCATGTTAGTCGCGTTGTCTCTACGCTGACCACAGCATCTGACAAAATCGTGGCGCTGTAGGGGCCCTCAAAGCAACTGGCAATCGCGGTCTACAGCCTGCGATGGACCATATTCTCGAGCACGAAGGCCAGCCAGTACCGGATATGCAAGCAGTGACCGAGTCAGCCGCGCCGGCACCGATGGACGTGGATAATGATGACGAGGACGCGGCCGCAGCCGCCAATCTCGATGGTCTCGAAGCCAAGGTACGTTTGCATGTACGCTTATTACTGCATCGCTTACGGCCTCTTAAGAGTATCAAGTGCTCTGAATGCGGCAAGACGTTTCAGAAACACGGCACTCGCCAACTTTCACGCGGAGAAGAGTGGCCACACAGCGTTCGAGGAGTCCACCGAAGAGGTACGCTCTACATTCCTTTTCAGGTTTCCCGCTCTGATCAGCATCCAGATTAAACCGCTCACCGAGGAAGAAAAGAAGGCTAAACTCGAGGAACTTCGCGCAAAGATGGCCGAGAAACGCGCCAGGAAAGCTGTTGAGGAGGTTGAAGATAACAAGGCCAATGAGAAGATTCGCCGCAAGACAAACAAAGTCGGTCTTTTATTTTCCTACGCGATCTGGTTGCTCATCTCATTCAGGATATGAATTCAATCAAAGAAGAATTGAGGCAAAAGGAAGCCATCAAGGAAGCAGAGCAAAAGCGGAGAGGTGAGTATTCACAGCATCGTAGTGCAAATTTTAAGTATATTTTCAGACAAGATTGAGGATGCCAAAGCCCGCGCGGCTATCAAGGCGCAGATCGAAGCCGACAAGAAGGCTCGCGCTGAAAAGGCGGCCAGGGAAAAGGCCATTCGCGATGGACAGCCTATTCCGGACTCTTCCTCGTCAAGCGCTCCTGCACCCGCAGCCACTGCCCCGCCTCCTTCCGGTGTCAAAGGCAAAGACTTTAAAGAAACACGTCTGCAAATACGCATGTCGTCAGGCGGACAGCCATACACGGCGACACTGTCAAGCGATGCGCGTAAGTCGTTCACATGCTGCTCGCGTTCTCCTCGTTAACACCCTGTCTAGCGTTACGTGAAGTTGCCGAGTATCTTGCGGGTCAGAACCTTAGTGTTGATGTCGACACCGTGTCCTTCGCCATGCATTTCCCGAGGTACGCTTCTTTACATGGCCAGTTTGCAATTTACCCTGACACTGTCCTAGAAAGACATTCGCACGTTCAGATTTCGAAAAGTCTTTACGAGATCTTGGCCTTACTCCCTCTGCAGTATGTATACTTTCGTTCTTCGTCTCCTCAAAACTGATGATCCGCAGGTCCTCATCGCTTCCATCCCATGAAGCTGAAGAAACGAATCTAAAATGTATTATTTACATGTATGCCAATATAAGGAGTGTACTGATTGCATACCTGCGTGTGGGACTCCCCGATGGTTTCGTGCGTAGATGCCTGCCTGCTTCATGTCGGCTTCGTATCCGGTGATCCTGACCTGCTAAGCATAGTCCATCACAGTGACCCGCCCGTCCTGCGCTCCAATCGCTATCCGGCTGTGACGCTCGTCGATGGCTAGCTGGTGCCAAGTATCCGTGTCATGGACGTTGAGAACAGATGCAACAGAGGATGTGGAGGATGTGGAATATCTTTCTTTGAGAACTCTTCCAGCAAGACGTTGTCCAGTGGCTGATTGTTGAAAGTACGCCTCTGTGTGCGAGTCGAGCCATACGCAGGTGCTATACTCTCCGATAACCAAATCGGTTTGGGAGAACAGACGCAGCGGCGCAGAGAGCGTCTGGAGGTGCGTCGGGCCAAGCTCGTACGGCGCATTGTCGGTTGATACGCCAAGGTGGGGGAGGTAGTCAGGATTGGGGTGGAGGATGTAGTGGTTGAGCATGTTCGTGGGCCAAGGATACGCGCTCGCGAATCGCACGACGATGTTTAGCGGCGGTTCGGTCCTGGCGCGGGTAGCGTTGTAGGATACACGATGGGCGATACGCCCGCTGTCGATGGGCGTCTGCCAGACGTGGTACACCGCGGGGTGTAGTGCGCCGTGCATGGTGGCAGGGCCGCGCCGGAAGGTGCGCAGCGCGTAGAAGGCGATATATCGCGCGCGGAGGAGGACAAGGTATTCGTCTGTGATAATGGCCTCATAGCACGCGTCTGACTAGGTTTCGACGTGAGCGAGGAGATACTTGGCGATGTTGCGACTTACCTGTTGGCTTGGGTGTACAAAATGGGCGTTTAGAGGAGGTAGCGACGGGCTGAGCAGCTCCATGCGATGGTGGGCGCGGTTCGAGTCGTACATGAAGAGTCGCCCATCTGATTCTAGGGCAATTATCACCCGGCCTGAAAAAGATATCAAACGTCCGACGGAAACAGGCAGGCGCGCGACGGGCGTGAACGTCGAGTTGAAAGAGTGAGCGACTGTGGACAGGGATAATATCTGCACGCTGACAATATTGATTAGCAACCAACTCAATCCGAGGCGCACTGATTTTCGTACTCGTTGAAACCTTGAATGGCGACAGAAGGCGGAAACGAAGGATCCGCATTGAAGAGCACGCTCCCGGCCCAAGGACCGTGTTTTCTTGCTATACAAAACGGAACGCGTTGTATATCCCAGCACTCGATCACGAGGAGAGGATGCTGTGTCCCGGTTTGGACATTTATAGTAGCTGACAGAAGATATGGATGAGAACCGCGATGTAAAAGCTTCAACTCCTTGATAGCACGCTGCTGCGCCGGGCTCCTCGTAATATCGCTCGTCTGGATCTCTACTTGTCGCGTCGCGCGCGGCGCTGCCGTAGTCCAGTTCCTGCGGACGCGAATGGCGCGTCGCACAAGCCGTTCCAGCTCCCTCGAGCTCAGCGATTCAAGCCAGTCTGCAGACGCAGAAGGAAAGGGGATGTCCCGCGCCAGGATCTGCGTGCGCAGGAGCATGTGCCACACGCTTTTTAAGCGCGCCAGGTCATGTAATGGTCGGCAGACCTAAAATGACGAAATGAGGTGAGATGGCATTGGGGCACTAATAACAAAGAGCAATCAACCTGTCTGAACCTGAGTATGTCGGCGATGTTGAGGAACCGGAATATGCAGAGGAAGATATCCGCTGGGAGTGCTATAATTGGCATAGGGTCTTTGGATAGTACGAGTCGTTAGATGACAGGAGGCCAGATGAGAAGACGATGGATAATAGGCAGGCGCAAGAATCGCAAACCACGAGACAACGAAGGTGGAGGGGAGTGGGGGCGTTGATATGGTGGCGATTGTCGTTCAGGCTGTCAAAGTGGGTCCTGTGGTGGTGCTCGTTTATAAGGCACTGCGTACCAATCTGCGGATGATCTTCCCTGGTGACGTGCCTTTCCTGCCAGCAACAAATTAATTATAATGCGCACAGTATTGCAAGGTGGGACAGCCCTTTTCCTCCGAATCTTGACATACGAAAGAAACGGAGACTGTATGTCGCCCGGGCCGAGAATTGTCGACGGAATCGCACTTTTTCGTTGGAACGGGGGTTACATCAGAGCTCGCATGAAGAATACGGAACATGCGTCGATCCCCAGGGGTGTGTACGCCAGTCTAATAGCAATACTTCCAAGTCGCTGATTGACGACGTCCACCATCGCAGGTTAAACGCTGTCGACCGGTATTTTCTGGCACGGAGTTTCGTTCCGGGCCAACGAAGCCCGTCGTGCTTCGCCATGTCACTCTGAGTCTACGCCCCGTCCCAGCCCGTCCCTGCGAAGGCACTTGTACTTACTCCGCCGCCTGCTGCTCCTCCGTCACGGTCGTGCGAAGAAAAGGCAATCTAATCTAATCTGCGCGCATGCAAAATGGATCAAATGGGCCCGGCTGCGATAACCAATTCGAAGAGTGCGATCTTTTCGTGGGTTGGGGATGATTATCATTTCATGTTAGACCATTGCTGCCGGCGGGAACAAGGGGCGGGCCCAGGGTGCACGGACTTGAGAGAGAGGAGGGAACTGGGAGGGAAGAAACGAATCGCCGGTGTGAACATACAAATCGTGCGCGCCAGTACGATTTGTGGGGACAGACCCTGTGGCGCTGCGACGTCGGGATTGTCCACCGGCGCCTACGAAGCCAAATAACGGAAGGAATGATCCGAGAGGCCTTGCCTCATCCTTTTCCTACAACGTCCAAGTGAGTCTGCAAGGCACGTAATGAAACAACCGTACTGCACGTATCATACATCTGCTGTTCTGTGTTCTCCGTCCTGCCTGCAAATCGCCGAAGTGACCCCATTCCCCCATCCATCTCTCCGAACCGCTTAGCCCGCGCGAAGCCGTAAGCAGGACTGGGGTGTAGGCAGATAGCCGTCATGGGTCCTATTGAGGAGCGACAGGCGCACGAAATTTGAGTGGGCAAGCTAAGAGAGAGCTACAGCCAGAGTTTACCACTAAGAATGTTGCTCTATCGCGACGTTCACGCCTCCAGGTGCCCGCTCGAAAGTGAGATGCGGATCTTCAATGTACTTGCCTCGACTGTCATATTTGTACATGACCCACTGACCCTATTCCTCCAGCGATCAGCCAAGATATCCGTTTACTCTCGACTTCATAGTACTGCTCACCTTGAAGTCGACATACAAAACATCCCGCTCCTTCAACCTTGGAAGTTGCGCCTCAATATATCTATGCCTCCGCCCTTCCGACTCGTATATAACAACTAAAAGGCGCTTCAAACACGGGAACTCAATTTCATCTAAAGTGCGCCACAAGTCAAAACTCTCCGTCATTTGGAAAAACGTGAGCTCGATAGTGATGCTCTGCAGACGGATCGCTGCCGGATATGATGAGGTCGAGCCAATACGAGAGTCCGATGTCTACCCATATGGAAGTGGAGAAGTGAACGGGAGGAGTTTCGGACAGTACAATGGCGAGGTGGTGCGCGCGGCGGGGAATAGTGAGAGTGAGGCGGATGGTTCCAGGAGCCACGAGCTAACTCAGCAGCATTAGTTAAAATCGTCATCGCCAGTGTAAAACTGGAAACAAACCTGGAAATAACTCCCGTGGGCTGTGTACGACTAGTACACGAAGGGATAAAGCCGTAGCGCGAAACAGATGCTCCAGTTGGTCCATATTCCGATACGCACGCAGGCATACCTTCAGTTTACGCAGACTCTCTAGCGAGACGGACGTTTCGCCGTTGATGATGCGCAGGACATCCTTAGTAGACTGGTAATTGATCTCCAACGAATCAATCTGAATAATTGGTAGTCCATCCAGCCGGTTCCCTGCTCCCGGTGTTCGAGAAACATACCCCATATCGATGGCGAGACTCTGCAGCTCTGGTGACCCTTTCAACAACAAGCTAAGCTGCACCGGATAATTGAACTTGACGTTCGTCAAGCGCACGGTGTGGTACGAGTGGGATGCGAGTGCAGAGTTGAGAGTCGGGGATATCATGTTTTTCCAGTTGCATTCCTGGATGTGCAGATACTTGAGGTTTGTGAGGGACCAGATGATTCGTTCGAGGGCTGGCCAAGTGCTATCTGAATTAGTATAAGGATGTCAGAGTTTTGTTGAAAGGAGTACAAAAGTTGGTACACTTGTCTGGCATTCTGAGGGATAGTGAGTCGATGTATGGTATGACGTGGGGAAGGGACCCCATGACGATGCGCTCGAACGCGTTAAAAGCGTCTGTGGTGGCGAGATTTATGTGTCTGAAGCGGAGTGTGACAGTACGCGGATAGAGTGCGTGGCATGTAAGAGCGCAAGCTTCTAGTGCTCGGTAAAGCAGGGGTATATCAGCGATGTAGTCGATGATATGGTCTAGAATTTCCTGTGGGAGATCGTTGAAAGTTGCAAAAGGAGGGTGGGGCTCTTTGGTTTCGGTAGGGGCTGGAGTAGAGGGGGATTTGCTCTTGTCTCGAGGTAAGAAATTTGTACGACAGATTGAGAAGAGCTTCTTGAGCCAAGAGGGCAACTTCATGGTTTCAACGTAAGTCGCGTCTGGCAAGAAAGGCGTGGGATTGGCGACACTCAGATCAATTGAAAGGATGCAATGACCAAACCGATACACAGCCACAAAGCGGGCGATCACCGTCCACTTCATTTCATTTGTGCGCTCGAGGAAATGGCATAGTAGTAGTAGTATTACACCCAAAGCTCCCCTCGAGGACAGGGCGGCCAACCAATTATCTAATACAAAAAACATAACTGTATTTGAATCCAAGAAACTAACCATCGTCGCCATCATCGTGTTGGTGTCGGATGTCTGCATGCACTTCTGAGGGTAGTAATGACAATGCTTTCCAGTGACGGCTGGTGTGGTAGATCCATCGAGCTACGACGGGTGCCGTGTTCCACTTGAACATGACAGCCTTCAACCAAAATAACGCGGCGTTGTCGCTAGAAGAGACAGGCATGAATCGTGGATGAGTCGACTGCGACAGGTGGGTGAAGAACTCCTGGCGAATGAGCACTGTGTGGTTGTCCGCTGTGCACTGGAGCAGCATATGCTCCGGCGTTTCGAGATGGTTGTGACACATGCGACATTGTTGCAATTGTGGTGTCGCTTGCGAGGTAGACGAGTGCACGCCGTGGAGCTTATGAGCACCAAGAAGGATTCTTGACATTGCGAAGCGGTGGTCAGCGATTGACACGCGTGTCAAGTATTGTCGCAATGCTAAAGTGATGTGTTTTGCTGAACCGTCCTGCTGAGGCTCGAGACGATCGTGGAGCAGATATAGTGAAATGGAATCTTCGACCTTCGCATCCAAAGCGGCGTGTTGCGCGCGTTTAATGGATCTGATTGAAATGTCAATGATTTCTGCTGACAATGTGGTGAGCGATTGGAGTGCTGGAACGGGTGTGTCCTGTCCGGCAAAAGAAGATACCATGAGGTCGAGATCTGCGAGCCAAGAGCTGTTGTGAGTGTCATATAGATCCTCGGAGACCAGCAATGCCAGATGTGCGATGGGTGGTCGGGAGCTGTACGAGATATTTGAGATACGACAAACATAAAAGAACGCGTCAACATCGCAGCGGGTAGAGGCCCAATTCTGTAAAAATCACCACCTTCGACGACCGTGAGCCAAGCCCAAGGATTCGACGCAATGTGGAGAGCTGCACACGTTCAAGGAGTTGGAGTGAGGCGTCGTCGACATCTGGACAGACGTCGGTGCCATGGATGAGATGACAGTCAACGGGCACAGCGTATAGCTGCACCGCTGTCTGAATTGGGATGTTCCCGCGCCCAAGGTGGTGTCCAAAGAGACCGCCATGAGCACAGGCCTGCGCGACGTCAGCTTTGTTCCTATAATGCTCACCGAATATGTTGCGCAGGGTGGAGGTAAATGTGAGGCCGACGTATTTTTCCGTGCGGTGGAAAGGGATGCTATCAGCGTCGAATGTGAGGTGGCGCATGGACTTGTTGAACGCGCCAAAGATCATAACAGAGGATTTTTTCGCAGTGAGCTCGAGAAAGTTAGTGCGACACCAGTCCGCAAAGTCATTAAGATGACTCTGTAAACCGGTGAGGGAGTGGGAGATGATGACGATGTCGTCGGCATGTTCAAGATGGCTGATGTGGGCACTGGGTTCCGCGCAGGCAGGCGTCGTCCGCGCGGTCCGGAAGCTGGAAAGTGGAAAGGAAAAATATATATAACCGCCAGCCTTGACGACGTAAGTCATTTTGGCGTATATAACGCGGTCTTGGAGTACTGCAGTAAGTACGAACGACTTAGCTTGGACTTAGCCGAAACACGTATCGTAATAATCACGTGCCGTAAAGCCCTGATAAGATAAGGCCAAATATTTTAGCACATAACCTGAGCCCATACTTGCTTCCGCTCCACCATGAGCAACAACGACCAACGACGGGAAACGCTTGAAGTAGAGGACGAGGAGGCCCGCCATCGTCGTCTGGGTACGTGCGCTATCTGCCTGCGTTGCCTAGCCTATCTATCTAACAGCATTGACTGATAGATGCATACATGCGCAAGCTCGACAGCTCCAGGCCGGCGGTGGCGACGAGCACGACGACCTTTGAATTCGGCGACCGCAAGACATTCGCTATCGACCCGCCAGCAGACCGTGAGTCGCACTCTCACAGGCGTCGTGTGACTGACCGTATGCAGTCCTAGCGCGCGTGCAGTCCTTCCTTCCGCAGATGGAGGCGTCCAACGCTATACTCTCCAGCGCGCCAGGTGGACCCCAAGAGCGTGGATATCGAGCATCTCGCGGACGACATGGGGCAGTACATCGAGATGGTGCGGGCCCACCCATATCCACCCACTGATTCTGATGCTGTGCAGAACCTCGGCCTTGGCGTCTTCGAGCAGCACGGGAGCGACTTTGAGATGGGCTCATCATCATCATCATCGTCCGATTCGGAAGACGACGACGACTCGGACACCGACTCGGACTCGTCCTCTGAGATTATCACATCCCACTCTGCATCCCCGCGCATCATCAAGCCGCTCCCTAGGCGCACGCCGTCGGGCAAGGCGCCGCAGATTGTGGTTCTGGGAAGCCAGGCTTTTGCGTCCCCCGGTGGTCCTGAATGAATCCAAAGTGGTCGCGCGTGGGTTTGATTTTCGTTTCGTGTATTTTACTTACCATATATGTTGTACCTAGCATCTTTTCATATATAGCACTCTACTCTTTCTTTTGCGCGAACTCGTAAGAGTCGCAGGTGATCGCGAACAGGTCGCGTCGCCATACGCGACTACGGCTGTCAATTTTGACTGAAACTTGTCTGGGAGTCTACAGCCCTATCATAACTCGGCTGGTGCGTTATCACCGCCTTCTTCGTTGGGAGCAAATGACAGCAGCTCTGGGGGACGGCACCGGTCATCAAACATGCAGATGAGCTCGGCAGTACAACTGGACACGCCGGTATATTCTTTTTGTCTACGACATCTGAGCCCCCGTCTCATCTACCAGCGCAGTAGGTATACCGCTATGCCTCACCTCCGCCCTTGACGTGTCCTCGCAGGTCTTTGCCTATTCGAGCACCTGCCAACGGTGGAGGTGCCCAAGGAGCCAGAGTAAGTCGTCGTTACGCTTACTTGTAATACTCACCGGCGACGCATCTGAATACTTGGATCTTCAGCAATCACACAAATCAGACTAGGTGGTTGTGCTTCCTTGTCTGGGATCCGGTATCTGACCGTTCCGTGTCTAGATTAGCAACGTATGAGGGACATGGCAGAAGTGCGGAATGCAGAGTATTGAGTTATGGACTCAATTGCTGTTTCTCGTCGAAAGTGGCAAACACGGACACAGCACGGTCATGTTAACGCTGGGCGCTCACAGACCGTACTACCTATACGTGTCTATATGCCGTATTCAAAACGCTAATCCCTTCGCTGATCATTGCCTTTACAGCTTTAATTATAGTCATAATCAAGGTGAGATCAAAGTATTGTACAAAGGATTAAAACTGCACAGCATCATCATTCAAATCTACTCCCAAGGCGTGTTAGCCAAAGCCAGTGCGCCAGAGTTGTTGATAAGCGTAAAGGTGGAAGGCTCCTTCCCAGCTTTCTGCGCCTTTGCTGCGGCGGGCAGTTGCTCCGAGCCATACCATCCAGCGATAGCCATGCTTTTACCCAACGTCGCGACCTGCGCGTCAATTTATAATCAGCTTTAGCGCAGCAAGTCTCGGTAAAACAAACCTTAATTTCTATTGCAGACGTGAAATGTGATAGAAAGCCTGAAACAGCGCTAAAGCAGAGTCAGACAGGACGAGAGTCGTTTGCATGGGAAGACATACGTTCCAATAGTTTCCCCGAGTCGCTTGTCTGGCCGGTTCGTTCCTGCGAGGGCAGCGGGACGGAATATGATTGAATCAGAGTATCCCATGTTAGAGAGCTCGTTTTCTGTCATTCCTTTGCTCCTGCAGGATGCATTAATGGCGGACTTGGCGTACAGTGGTTGGGGAAAGACGAACCGAGGGTAAAGGAAAGAAGATTCGGCGTTGGCTCCGATGGACTGGGTGGATTGTGAGGAGATATTTTATGGGAATGCAAGAAGCTGACGCACGGAGCAGTAGACGACACGCTGTGCCAGTCCTTCGACACGGGCTTCCCGTGCAGAGTTGACGACGTATCTAGCCCAAATCTAAGTCTGGCGTAACTCCAAGGAGGATAGATAGACGCACGTCCGGTCTATCTTCTCAAACGCCTCTGCGCTGCCAGCTGCTCCCGCGTTGTCCCAAGGCTATGTACCGCGGTTAGCATGCCCACTCGGAAACCCAGACCACCATACGCACGTCAAGAAAACTACATCCCACTTGCCCTCCTTCAGCCCTGCTTCTCCCAACTTGTCAAGATTAATAGTCTTCTGCTCCAGCTTTTCCTTCCCGCGCCTAGCGTCGCGACGTCCGTCAGCCTGCGTCCGTATTCGCCAACTTTGCTGTAGTGCGACGAGGCCAAGAGCTCTTTGAGGACATGTTGCCCGACTTGGCCTGTGGCTCCGATGATAAGTGCGGTTTTGGGGCGGACATGATGTGGTGTTGGTGGTAGGTGAATCAGCACGATGCTATATAATGGACTCCATGGACGTCATGTCAAAGCGATTGCGCATGCCCGAGGCCCGGGTCTTGCCGAAGAGGTTGCGTCAACCCGCGCCGCGCCGCGTTACTTACCACAGTCACCTTTAGCTCGCCGTGGTTTGAATCCGTGATTGTATGCAATGACATGGATATCCGAGTCGTCCGAGCTCTAAGATCTCGAATCTGTTGTCCATTACGCCGAAGTTTCTTGCGAAGCACGTTTTCGTTTCCTCAAAACCATCCAACTGTTGACGCCATAAATTCAGCTACTTACGCCTCAGCCAGTACAAATCGGCCGGGTGAAAGGGCACTCCTATTGGTAGAAAAAGCTCAATGGTGAGCTACTTTTTGAAAGAGCGGCGTATATAGTTGCACTCATTGGATATTAGAGTTAACTGTACCGAACCGTCACGCATTTCACGTCCACTGCCTGTTCTTGGCGGCCGTCTTTGCCCGTACATTCAAAACGTCCTATCCACCCTCGACAACGATACCTCTCATATGGAATCAAAAATTATGTCTCTCCGCATGGTAATCAACTTCATAAAGGCGGAACGGGACGCGTTGTAAAACGTGAAGCATAACTACAAAGTTCTCATTTCTCCATACTGCTGCATTCCGCCCGAAGTATGGTCAGTAATCTTCCCATTTACACAGGCTGGAGGAACGAGACTTCAATTCGTATGCCCCGTCCGGCCTGGCATGTTTGTCAGATGTGGCGCAATGTCGCGTTGTCCCTCCAGGCATTCTGGGCACGACTGGACATCGAATTCCCCGCCGACTCCCAGCCTAAGACGATAACGTCTTAGAGTTAGTTCTCAAGCGCTCGCACCCATGGCCGTTGGATATCAGTGTCAGGAGCAACCAGCTCCGCCCGCGCTGTGATCCTCCGAATTGCAACCCTGCCATCCGTGACCGTGTGCTGGGGATGCTCTTTGCCGAGTCATATCGAGGGAAGACGGTGTCTCTAACTGAGATGCGACTCAATTCGGATGCCTTGACCGACCCAATCAAGAGCTCATTTTTCTCGTCGATCGTAGCGGATCGATTCTATGAGTGGTAATCGTACTGCTGCTGCTCGCAAGGCTCTCGTCGTCGTGTTACGCTCCCTTCCTCACAAAGATTCTGGCTTTCAAATCGATTCCTTTGGCAGTCTCTCTGATCTGCTTTGGAAAGCAGGAAGCCGGCCTTACAATCGACGAGGCGACCCAGTTTGTCGACAGTATGGGATCCAACTAAGGCGGAGATTCGCATGGCTCTGTCGATGAGAAGACCACGGTATTGAACGCGATTGGTGATGGCGAATTTATGCGCTGCTGTGATAGGTGACGTTGGATCACGACGCCGTCTGCGATTTTCTCATCGTGTTGAGGCATCGTTCCCGCTATGTACGCCGTTGTCCCCCCCCGTCATCAGCAGAGAAGGACTGACTCTCAATGTAAGTAGTCAATATGGTCGATAAAATGTCCATCCAGGTCTTTCTTTGCTAGCACCAATTGCAATGCGACCTGAGTCGACACTCGGAAGCCTCAGACTTTGCCTGGACTGAGAACTTGAACGTGCTGCTCCAAAACTCCAACCGCAAAGGCACGTTCGAATCAGAGGACTCGTTTGAAAGCGCCGCCAGCATCCGAGCCATGCCTCTAACTCGGTGGAATCACGATGTGGACTTAATGCGTATGGGGGGTAGGTTAATCTACACGACACGAGCCTAAGAAATTACTGTCCTGCTCGCGTAAAATTTTAATGTGTCCCGCCACAATTCGCTCCACGTGCCATAACGGACGGATTTGGACAACAATGGACAGCTCACCGTCACATGTCCAGTGCACAACCTCTATTGTTTGCACATATGTGTGCATCGACAAACCTTTGTTTCTCTCTACTACCACCCACCAGCCATTGACCGCTTTCTCGATACCGTGCGTAGTACTAACCCTCCAACAAATTTACTGATACTAAGACACACTTTCAGATATCATCATGTGCAAGAAGACCGACGCCTTTCCTCAGTGCTCTGCTCGATGGGCGCACGCCTCCTTGCACGCCTCATTACGAGCCTCCCCATTGACAAGGTCGACGTCGTCCCGGCGCTCAGCGAAGCGCGCTTACCAGTAACGCACTGGTGTGAAACGAGCACCGATGCCTCGTACCCATTCCAGTCTGCCGCTCAAACACTCCCGTGCGAAATCATTTGCCTCATCTTCTCCTTCCTCGACTGGTATTCCCCACGTCGTCTGGCGCCCGGTGTCTACGGACCATTCTGGGCGGCGACCCATGTATGTCATCAATGGCGCGAAGCACTCCGCGGCGAGGCCCGCTTGTGGACAAAACTGGCGGTGTGCATGCCTATCGCGGGCGACTGCCATACCGAAAATCGTATCTGGCAACTTTTTTCCGGCGCCCTCGAGCGAAGCAAGAAGCTGCCCCTCCACATCGAATTATATTCCCCTCGCATGAGCTTTGGGACCACCCAGGTTCTTATGAAGATCATGGGTGTCGCGCCCCGTATCACGTCGCTTCGGTTAGAGCTCCCCATGCGTTTCATCAACATCCTCTTGTTTCCGGGAAATCCAACCTGCTTCTCAAAGGTCGCCTACCTTCGGGTGAATGGCAGGCTCGACGCGGATTGGCAAAGTGTGGACCCTGTCTTGTGGCAGCGGACGTTCCCTACCCTCGTCGACGTCCGGCTTGAGGGACTGGGAGGGCGATACCTGACGAGCATTTTGGGGCCGTGTACGTGGAAAGGCATAGACGTCCATATTTTGGCAACCAATGTAGAGGACTTGCGGATTTCGGCGGAGTTGCTCAAGATGATGAAAGACAGTCCCAATCTACAGTCCATCCAGTTTAACTCCTCCTGGTTCCCGCCACTGGAGTATGAGGATCCCGTTGTCCCAGACGCATCACCATCTTGGCATGAAGCGTACGACGCGGTGTTGTCGACATTTAATGCTTCAACGATCAGCTACTCTGTCCGCTACTTGCATCTAGGGAGTTGGGAAGCCGGTATTCTGCCAGCTATATTGACCTTGCCGAACCTTTCGGCCTTGAACATGAACATCGAATCGCTGAGCGCGGATGACGCTCGCGGAACGCGTATCTTTACCGGTGTCGAGCACCTCCTCACCCGCTCCCAATTCCCCTTAACCTCGTTCAGTCTGACGATGACTGATGTCCACGAGAACATTTTTACGCTCTTGTTGGACTGTATGCCCCAGTTGAGAAATCTTACCCTCAACTTCCAGGCGGATACCCTTGGTTGCCTGGAGTTCTTATTCGACGACCTGAAGCTTAGAGATGCCGGAGATGAGCGTGAATTCACATATCTTCCCAGTCTGTGGAGATTGAGATTGGAAGTGATGCCGTCGTTTACGCCATCGGGGGATGCTAGTACTACCACGGATTCGGCGATGGAGAGAGCACAGCTCGCACAGATACAGAACACCAATCAGGCATTTGTTGAAATGGTACTCGACCGCTGGGATACAGTCGACGATGAGGTTCCCGTGTTGTCCTTGATCGAGCTCGATGTGGCGAACACGGCCGGTGGGCTGCTGAATCTTGGTCGTTCAAGCATCGAGCTCTTGGAAGACCGGAGGTCGTCTCTTTCGACTGTCCGGTTCGAAATGTTGAGCAGGAGAAGGAGACGCTAGATTCACAGTTTGTAACCGTTATTTAATTTTGTTCCATACTACCTAATGAAATTGCATCTTATGTATGTTTATCTGACCACGTTGGTTCGAGCGCTGATAAACGCATCTATCGCTAAACACTGTTGTGTTTAGCACTCCGGGATCACCAACTAGTACCTCTGTTTGGACTCGACCATCATCGGTGGATACTAATAGCGCCTTTTCCTTGCCATTCTCTGGATCTGCATTGAACATGATTTAAACAAAAGTCGACGTTATCACTACTGCTGAAGGCATAGCTCTATCAGGTGCTACGACATGTTTCCGCATCTCACCGCGGCGAGGCCGATCGCCTTCCCGCGCAAGTATTTGGAACAGGCGGTGGTGTTGTCTTTTCCATCCCTCAAGAAATTGCATCTGATGTATGCCATCCCTCTATTTGAGCACTGATGCAAAGATATCTACAGGAAAGTCCATCAATGTTGTTATCTTCCTAGAAATCCCCAGTCCAAAAAGCCATCGACACGTTCCCTATACCACTCTAACCCCTCGGATGCATGTAGTGGGTGATTTTCCGGGAGACCGAACACGATCCGAGGTTCATCTCGGAGTGCCTTCCACTGGACAGGGATAGGTGCCCCGCTAGTGCCCGCGCGCGAGGATACCAGACAGATCATAAGCCTGCTGAGCGTCCCGGCAGCTTAGACATGACGCGATTCAACGCCTGTTTAAAATCTTGGAGTCCGACAGTTTCGAGAGCATTCCCGGACAAGTGGAGATGAATGAGTCCTGTGCACTGATCGAATATACTGGGCCATAGGACTATGGAGTTGTAGATGTTCAAAACGGCGAACGAGGCAAAGTCGAGATGAAGGTGGGTCAAGAATGGCGATGACAGAGTGGATGGAGGGAAAGGGTACTCGTTTCGTTCCCGCCTATGAGGGAGAGATGGGTTGGATGTGGATGTATTGTTACTGGAAGAGCTATTGGGGCAGGTGCATCGACCCAGAATGCGAAACATTTGATGTCTGCACATGCTGCCAGGACAACAGACACACTATCACCGACCAGGATGATATCCCCAGAGAAGTGTCCTATCTCGAGATCGCCGATGATCAGGACTTTGACTGTGCGACGAAAGAAATCGCGATTGTTCCGAGAGGTGACAGTGGCGGCAAAGGCGTAAAGCTTGGTGGATGTGTCAAGAGTTACGGTATGGTACAGAATAGGTTCTATCCTACAAGACGAATTAGTATGGAGCCACGTTTCAAATCGAGATAGTACTCACCATTGACGGACATCTTTTGAGACGAGGGTGAGGTTGTGGGCGGTCGTGAATCGATCCGACCATGCGGCCTCTTCCAGAAGGAGCCGTACCACATCCAAAGGCAAATCTGGGAAGGATTCCATCTGTGTATAGGCCACGATGTTGGAAGAAGGTGGTGCAGCAAGGTGAGCGCCCGGCCCGTCTTTGCCGCCTCCCGGATTCGGAAGTAGCTCCTTTGTTCTAAACTGCCAAAGTCAACTCTCGACGCCATGAATTTGGCTATAGTCAAGTCATCTCCTGATTTTCCTACCGACGTAGCGCGGTCTCTCCTCGAAACGGCTGCGTGGGAGGACCCTTGTAGCGCCCAAGCCCTCACTCGCGTCTCAAAAATTGTTCGCCAGTGGTGAGCGAGCTCACTGGTTCATTTAAACGTATATATGCTCACGCCCATGTGCCCATTAGGATTGATCCCATACTGTACCGCACTGCCGTTCTCCGCACCGTCACACAGCTCGCGCAATTCCACCAATCGATAACGTTGCGCAACGATTCCGCGTTCTTTGCCCAGAGCGTCAAACTACTCCGCTTTGGCAATCTCATATACGCTAATTTTGATCCCATTGATTCTGTGCATAAACCTCCGTTCGAGAGGAAAATGGAGCTCATTCGAAATGTGTTGAAAGCGTGTAGTGGCGTAAGGCGCGTCGCTTTCTGGCTTCAGACAGATGACGGCAGGGTGCTGGACGGGTTCACTGGAATCAGCTCCAGTCACCACCTTACCCATCTGTCTGTGCTTGACGTGAGGCGCGATTCTTACTTTGGTCATGCTTACATCAAGTTCTTGCCACCGTCGCTTACCCATTTACATCTGGACAACAACTCGCCCGACGTACACTGGCGGTGTATCCCATGGGGGATCTTTACTGCACTCCCCCGACTCTCTCACATCTGTCTTTCCGGTAGGATTGCTACCGTTTTCCTATTCCGTGACTTTCTCCCGTCGCTCGTGGATTCCATCGCCGCCCTACCGCGCACCATCACCACATTTGTGCTCCTTGTAGACCACAGCCTCGGCTCGCCTAATACAATACTTCGACCAGGCACTGTGGCATCTAATCTTGAGGCTCTACGGGCAGTTTCTGATCGTTTGGTGGTCATCAATCGCAATAGCTCTTATTTGGGGCAGATCCCCCACGTCCATTGCTTTTCGCACGATCACACCATCGAGTCAGACTGGGGTCATGGATCGGGTATGGATGTATGGGAGTTTGCGGACATTTGTCTGGCAAAGCAGAGTCAGAGACGACAGGACCAGCTTACTTGGTACGTCTTTCATTGTTCTATCTACCAATTTTGTATTCTGACACGGAAATTCAGAGAAGTCGACATCGCTCCTCCAAAAGGAGCATCAAAAACGATGCAGAAGACCGCATGATGTATGTAGAAGCGGGCATAGGGACTTACGCGTAGAAAAGTTGTGAAGGGAAACTGTACTACAGCTTTGCGTGCTCCGAACGCCACTCGATGGACTTCAATATACTAGTTAGATTGTATAATAGCAATTAAAATCTGCAACAAATATGGTATGGCTTACACGAATATCCGCACAGAACGGTTCTCGATCTTGGTATGAACGCGCCGGTGAATGCCGAACATCTTCTCTGTTTCTTTCCACCATTGCAAATGCTACCTCTACAGTTTTTTCGCGACAACTTTTCCCCTACACGCGTTTCATTACTCCTTCAAACTGTCCACATGAGAGAACTCAAGACCGTCGCTTACTATGGGAAGGCCAGGAAATACTACTCGGCATATCCTCGTCAATCACAATGGAGCCGCCCTGCGTACTCAGCTACCTCTTGCCACACCGCCTACCGCCGTATGATGATTCATTCCGCATCGTTGCTCCGGATAATCCGAGACTTATTCATCCTTCGTCTATGCCGGACAATCGGGAATTGAAAGTCATCCTACCACCCAGGTCCACCCTTCGGAGGTAGAATCACTTAAAGCCTGCTGGTTTGAGAAAGAATCGTTAGCAACTACCATGTCTCGTCTCAATGTATCCAATCTCATGTCTCTCACTGGCCAAGTGGCGCTCATCACTGGTGGCGGCACCGGAATGTACGTATAATCACGGCGCTCACAACTGTGTGTATGCTGATTGAGTGGTGGTGTTAGTGGTTTCATGATCGCCAAAGGCTTTGCTGCGAATGGCGCAAAGGTCTACATCACCGGGCGTCGCGAGGAGGTCTTGCAAAAGGCGGCGGCGTCATTGCCCGCTAGCGAGGGAGTTCTCATTCCGTTAGTGACTTCGTCTTCCTTGCCTTGATCACGTATACTGAGGGTAAACTATCCAGATTGGTCATGGACGTCACTGACCCAACGAGCATTGACAAAGCCGTCGAGTCCATCCAAGCCACAGACGGCAGACTCGATATCCTTGTGAACAAGTACGTCGAGGCTCTTCCTTCTCTCCTACTTAGCTCATAACTCACACCTTCCAGCGCTGGCGGTAGCACTCCCAGCCCCCAAACAGACCCCGACTTTCTCCAAAAGAAATTCACTAATTTCACAGCAAAGAAAGACACCCTTGAGCACGAATCCTTCCAAGTCTGGACTGACATCTTCGGGACCAACATCTCTGCTCCCTTCTTCGTCGTCCGCTCCTTCCTCCCGCTCCTCATCAAAGGCGCAGCCGTGCGGGAGAGCAGCGCGGTGGTCATCAACATCGGCTCCACCGCAGCGTTCATCAGGAGCTGGATCACCGTCAATAGTGTCCGTTCCTTCTGTTCCATCGTCGCGTTCACGACTCACCCCAAACGTAGTTAGCATACGGCACCTCGAAACTCGCCGTGCACCAGCTCTCCATGGGGCTTGCGACGGACTTTGCACACCGAGGGATTCCTGTGCGCGTGAACGTGCTCCATCCGGGTGTGTTCCCCTCGGAGACGCTTCCCGCGGGCGCACTGGATACGCTGGACACAGAGCCGTTCCCGGGGATGGTCGCCCCGACGCCGCTGGGACGCGCGGGAACGGAGGAAGAGATGGTGATGACGGCGGTGTATTTGGCGGCGTGTACGTATGTGAATGGTGCATCGGTGGTGGTTGATGGAGGGGTTCGGCTTGTTAATCCTTGATGAACGCGGTATACAGACCTTACTCCTCATGGTCATTAACAGTACTTGTTCATATGAAATGCGCTGTACATGTACAGTATTCGTACTATTCTACCGTCTAATTCGATTATTTCAGCGGAAATTGTATCTCATGTACGTCTGAGCAAGCTGATATGCTATTCAAGCACTGATATCTACTGCAAAAATTCCTCACAATCGATATTTCCCCATGATCCCCAATTCAAGCACCCGTCTCTGTTCTTCTCATGCGCTCGCAACTCTTCGGCTGCATGGAGTGGGTGTTCGGTCGGGAGAATGAACACGACGCGAGGGTCGGCTTGGAGGGTTTTCAATTGAACAGCGCCCGGAGTGCACTATCCGCGCGCGCGCGCAATGATATCACGCTGACTAGAAGTCTGGTAACCGTATGCGGGAGCACAGACACGATGGGATCAATTGCTCATGATGTCAAGTCGAGAGCGTCGAGACTGGAATGATGAGTCAGCGAAAAGGGAACTATGGGGAGAGATGGGATAGCCCGGTGAAGTCGAGATGAAGTGAGTCAAGGATGGGGACATCATAGCGAAGATGAGGGGAAATGAATTGGCTCCATTCCTTACTGCAAGGGAGGCATGGGTTGGCTGCATATTCTTCCATAGTAGGTGAAATTCTTTTGGGGGGATGTGGACCGTTGCAGCGACCCAAAATGCAAAGCGCTCGATGCCTGTGCATGCTGTCAAGATGACAGCCATACTGTCGGTGAGGTCGATGATTTCGTCAGAGACATCTCCCAACTCGAGATTGTCGATTGTCAGGATTGTCAGAACTTTGACTGTACGACGGAAGAATGCGGGATCATTCCTAGCGATGACAGTGGCGGCAAAGGCGTCAAGTTTGGTGTGTGTGTCAAGAGTGACAGTATGGTGCAGAATAGGATCTATCCTGCAGCACGGATCAGTATGAAATCGCGTTCCACTCGATATACTTACCATTGACGGACATCTTTTGAGACGAGGGTGAGAGTTCGGGCAGTCGTGCTTCGATCCGACCAAGCAGCCTCCTCCAGCAGGAGCCGCGCCACATCCAAAGGTAAATCTGGGATGAACTCCATCTGCGCAACAGCCACGATGTTTAAACAAGATGGGCGTTCAAACGCAAGGGTACCTCCGGCCCGAGTATGCCGCTTCTGATGCCGAAGGTCACTCTTTCCTTCCTTCCATCATGGATCTGGTTACATTTAAGCCATTTCCAGATCTCCCAACCGACGTGGCGCGGTTTCTCCTCGAAACGGCTGCGTGGGAGGACGCTTGTACCGCCCAAGTCCTCGCTCGCGTTTCAAAAATTGTTCGCCAGTGGTGAACGACTTCATATTCTCTTCAAACTCGTTTACTCACGCCCGTATTCTCATTAGGATCGATCCCATCCTATACCACGCTGTCACTCTCCACACCGTTCCACAGCTTGTGGGCTTCACCGAATCAATATCGGCGCGCAATGACTCCGCGTTCTTCGCTCGGAGCGTAAAAATACTCCGCCTGGGTAATCTCACACATGGCCAATTTGAAGGCCCTGACGGGAGGCTTGTCCCGTTTAGTGCTATAACAGAACTCATCCGAATAGTGTTGAACGAGTGTAGTGGCGCGAGGCGCCTCGCTTTCTGGGTTCCGGTCAGTGAAGACCTACACGCTTTCACTGTATCCAGCGGCTATATTCGTCTTTCCCATTTGTCCATACTCGATGTGCGAGCGCAGCGCCTCACGCTTGACAAATACGTCAAGTTTGTGCCACCATCGCTAACCCACCTGCATTTGTACCACAATACCGAGGATGAAGACAATGTACAGTCTATTTCGTGGCAACTTTTTGCCGCATGCCCAGGACTCTCACATTTCTGCCTTTCCGGTCCGATTGCTTCACGTTTCCTCACTGATAGGGCCTTCCTATCTTTGGTTACGGATCCTCTCACTGCTCTCCCGAGCAATATAGCCATGTTCGTGCTCTATGTGGATTATTTTCTGTCGATGGACACGCAGAGCGATATCGACAGTGTTGCCTCTAACTCGAGACTCTATCGGCGGCTTCGGATCGTCTAGTGGTGATCAGTCAGGCAGACTGTGATTATTATTGGCAGATTGCCAACCTCCATTGCTTTTCGAAGGATTGCGACATTGAATCAGACTGGGGTTATGGCGGAATTACGGATATATGGGAGTATGCGGACATTTGTCTGGCAAAGCAGAATCAAAGACGACAGGACGAGTATGTCTTTCATTGTTCTATCTATCAACTCTGTTTTCTCACCCGGAAATTCAGCGAAGTCGGTGTTTTCAATGGACAACCGATTCGGAGGACTGCATGATGCGCGTAGAAGCGACTAGGCGTCGCCGAGTATCATGGCGAGGGCGAGATACTAGGAACATTAGAGTCGGACACAACAGTTAAAATGACGAACGTACAGGGTTCGATGTAGCATCGACGCGTTGGATCCGAGCCCCACTCATTTACTTATCTGAATGAGACTGCTGTTGAACAAATTCACTGTTGGCATCGAATGGATGTTTTTTCACGCGACGCAAGGGTCAGCCCGGAGTGATTTAAATTCAACAGGGATACGTGCATTATTCTTCTTACATGAACGCCTCTCCCAGTATCCCTCGTTAGCGCTAGACCACAATGAAGATAACCAGTCGCGAATTTGTGCTAGGGTCAACGTTACAGAGGGAACGCACCGACTCAGCGGACACGAACACCAACAATCTTGGTGTCGTCGCGTGCAACAGGACAGGTATGACTCGGTATGACTCGGTATGAGTCTGTACTGATGGAAAATCGGAGCAGGCAGGCATCAGTGCAAGTTCACGTAGCTCAGTTCCAGATAGCTCAGTGCAACATGCGCCGTAAACGGTTCTTAACGTGGTCATTTTAGAATGGTGAGCTGACTTAAACGCCACCAGATATCGTATCGTGGCTGGTAAGGTACTTAATAACATTACTTAATTTAATAAAAGCTATGATGTAATCTGGATTATGCTTGATCTCTAACCAGTCTCTGCCTGTCACCTTGACCGCCGAATATTCGTATTTCCGCGCAGTATTTTGGAGGGGTTACACTAGGACCACCGACGCAGGCGCCGCTGTTACCGCCCCCGCCGTAGCCGCTGGGCGTTATCTCAGCGCCTCGATCACCCCCGACTTGCAGCCGCAATGTCAACGAGGCAGCGTTCGAGCTCTCCCATCGACCAGGATCTGCAGCAGCTTTATGAGCAAGTATGGGCCGGATTCGCTACGGAGGAGCCACCGCCGTCAACGGAGAAGGATATCGACACGATATATAGCGTGTACAGTGAGGTCAATGACCGTGACTACCCGGGTAGGATGCCTGGTATGTGCTCTTTGTTGTTCTCGGTGACGACTGACTTATCGCGCGATATAGCACCGCAGACGGCAGCGTCCCCATTACCGCCGAGCAATGGCCGACGGTATGGCGACGACCCCAGCAGTGCGTATTCTGCATATGAATATTTTCCTTGCTAACATTCAGGCAGGCTTGCAGTCGGCGTGGCCCAATAAAAGCAGTCCATCGCCATCGCCTGGCAGCATGCGCAGACCGCTACCCACGCCAGGTAGTCATTCGATCCCGATGCCAGAGCCTGAAGTCTACGATACCCGCCACCGACACTCTGACTCTAGTGGTGATCCGCGCCACGACTCGTACTCGTCCTCGAACGGCGGTCTCTTGCGCAAAGCAACCGGGAATCGCAGCGCCGCCAATAGGCGCTTGCCAGAGCCCCCACGCGGTGCTGGCCTTCCTGCGAGCCCAAGACCGACTACGCCTAGCTCAAGGAACGAGCCAGTTTGGGAGCCTACATACGATTCACCCTCTTCATACGAACCCACTTACGACACGCTGCGCAGTTATGGCACAGGTCGCGAGACTCGTCGGCCCACTTCACCGCCCGACACACACCATCATCACTCTTCCCACCAAAGTCTGGATGTACCCGGTCCAACTATCCATCGGAAACCCAGCCGCGATCATATACACGACCAATATTCCAGTCAATACAATGCGTCCAGTCAACCAAGATACGATCCATACCCCGGCTCCTCCTCTTCCTCGCAGGTAGAACCTGGTCCCAGCTTCATGGCTCCTCCAGATGCCTCCTCATCTGGCTATTTCGACAAGCACCAGCATAGAAATATAGCCGTCAACGGAACCACCTCTCAGGACTATCAGATAACACCCTCCCCCTCTTCCTCCGCCCCTCCTCCACCCAAAGTCTACTATGTTCCACACCCCGAACCATTAAGTCCCTCCTCCGACCAGTACTATGATGACGGTCCCAGCAACGTTATGCGAAGACCTAGCGAGATGCTGCGCGATATCGCCAACTATTCACATTCCCAGGACTATGACGAAGCTGATGGTGAATATTGGGAAGACGAAGAAGAGGGCGAAGAGAACTTTGTCAACTTTTCCCTCTTGTCACATTTGGCTGTGCAGCTCAAGGACAAGGTACCGAGAGGGACCCATGTCAAGGGAAGCATACCATATCCACGCGCGTTTACGGGCAAGGACATCGTTTCCACGATCCAGTCACTCATACAACGGGAGCTCGCGATTAATCTCCGCATGTCGACCAATGATCGCCGCGCGGCTTTGCAGGTCGCTCGAAGTCTACAAAGCCAACTCTACTTTTACGAAGTCGAGTGGGGTGGGCGCGTACTGCAAGATGGCGTGGAAGACGTCTTCATGTTCCTTGATGACCGAGAGGGCGCGTCGGATGCACCGCCCGTCAGCGAGGAACTCCCTACCGGAGTCGTGACGATGTTGACCAAGTGCTACGTCGCGACGTGCGTCGACGAGACACCGTGTTACTCATATTCATGCCCACGACGAGGGACGTCTATTCTTGGGCCTGTTCACGCGCCTGTCGAGGAGCCTGCTCCAGAGCAGAAGCCCGATTGGCCTAGTACGGTGCCGAAAGAGGTGTTGGATTCCTTACCGGAGAGCGAGATTAATCGGCAGACTATCATCCATAAGATTATCAACAAGGAAGACCAGTACCTCGCTGATCTCGATACGGTTGAGAACGACTTTATCCGACCTCTACGGCGCGCCGATCCTCCCCTCATAGAACCTGTGTCGAAACTGGAGGACTTTATTGATGCAGTATTCGGCAATATTCTGGATTTGCGGGAGTGCAATCGGCGCTTATTGGAGGTGATGTATGTCCGGCAGCGCGAACAGCAGTATGTCATTCAGCGCATTGGCGATGTGTTTCTGGAGGCGGCGACGGTAGACTTCAGGCTGGCGTATCCGATCTACATTGGCAATTATCCGTTGGCGGAGAAGCGGCTCAAGGAGGAGGAAGAGAGCAATCCCGATTTGAGGAGGTTTTTCGAGGTGTGTTCTTTCTCTATGCTTTCTTGAACTGGATGGCTGACAATCTTTGTCCGACAGCAATGCGCACGACACACAAGTCGGGAGGGCGAAGAGAACATCTATCTCAACCTGAAGCATTTCTTGAACAGGCCGTCAGAGCATCTGCAGAAATATCCCGTATTCCTTGAGGCGATCTATCATGAGACGGCGCATGGAAATCCCGACGGAGACTACCTCTTGCAAGCGATTGAAGCGATCAAGAATCTGCAGAGCGCGGCGCAGCTAAGGACGTTCCAGATTGCGATGGGCAAAGGGGCGCCTGGGAAGTGGGAATGGCATGACATGGTCTCGGCGGATCTGCGAAAGAGTTTGTCAAAGGAGGACGCAAAACGACAGGCGTAAGTTTCCCCTTTCGGTGGCAGCTCGCTCAAGCTGATAATGATTTAGCATCATATTCGAGCTTATCAAGGGTGAGATGGCATATGTGAAGGATTTGGAGAACATTGAAATCGTACGTCGTCTTTTGTACGTCGCTTCGCTTCACTAAGATGTTCGCAGATGTACATCCAACCTCTGCGCAATGCCGACACGCCCATCATGGACCCCAGCAAGCTGAATACATTCATTGACGACGTCTTCCATAACTTCAAGGAACTGGGTGTTCACCACCGCCGGCTAGTGGAGAAGTTCCATGAAATTCAGCGGGATGAGCACCCGATAATACGGAGTGTGACAGCGCCAATGTTCGATGCGGCGCTGCACTTCCGGGACGCATATATGGAGTACATTCCCAACTACCCGATAGCCGCTTACAGGATCGATAATGAGATGGCGACGAATCCGGCGTTCAAGGAATTCGTTGAGGTTAGTATTACTTGCTTCGTTCTCCTTGGTCAGTTATTGATAGGTTTCGGTAGAAATGTGTTCGCCATCCCGATGCGCATCGACTGGACATGAAGAATTTCATCAATCGACCGATTCCCAGGCTGCTGCGGTATGAGCTATTGTTGAAGGGTGTCTTGGACGAGACACCAGCCGGGCATGACGACAAGAGGGATATTCCGCAGGTTCTGGAAGTGATCAAGTCGATTGGTAAAGACACAGAGCCGGGAGTAGTGTCAGCGAAACAGAAGGTCGAGTTGTGGAGGTATAGCTCTTATCTGATCTTCAAGCACGGAGAGACGGTGGTACGTTTGCGTCTGACCTTCTTTGTAGAGATAGATTTTGATGATCGGTTTAGGACATGGATCTTCTTGATCAGCACCGGTCGTTGATACATTCTGGGAAGTTGTTGAGACAGCCGGACAGTGGTCTCGAATGGAACGGATGGAGTGAACTCTTTGTCCTTCTCTTCGACAACTATCGTAAGCGGTAAATTGTGTCCTTCTGAATGTCTCTTCTGACCATCTCTGCAGTTGTTCTCACCAAGCCCAAGGAGAAGGACGGTGTAACGTATTATTACGTCAATCGCAGGGTACGCTGGCCAGTTTCAACGCTGTGCTTGACTGATTCGGCCTTTAGCCTACACCGCTCGATCTATTGACGCTGGTCAACTTCTCGGATCCCCCAACACAGCGAAGCGCGGGCTTACTACGTGGCCTTCGTGGTGAACGACACACGGAAGGCCCCAATGGCACGCCTGGCGTTTCTTCGCCCGAAAGCAGCGCAGACTCTCGTGCCGTGTATCCGTGTACGCTTCATCACAACGGACGCATGGGTGGTCCGTACATACTGTACGCGGAAACTGCCCAGGCTCGTGCGGAGTGGAAGCAAAAGCTGGAGGAGGCGCTTGTGATACGAAAGGTCGTCCAGGAGTCAAACAAAGTTTTCGAGATTGAGACGCTTAGTGCGGACACGTTCCTCATTCCGTCTATGCTTGGTGGACCGGCGTCGCCTCCTGCCGCCTGGAATCAAGAGAACTCGCTGACGGGCAAGGTCACTTGTTCGGTTCCCTTCAATACGGCTGATGGACGCGGTTTGGTCGCTATTGGTTGCGCGGAGGGTGTCTGGATTGGTTTCCGCCATGACCCGAAGTGTATGTTTTCGGTTTATGTCTTGTCATATTTCCGCTGACTTTGCCTCAGCCATGCGCCGTGTGCTGCACCTCAAGCTAGTGACACAGTGTGCAATGTTGGAGGAGTTTGGTCTTTTCCTGGTGTTGGCGGACAAGGTATGCGTCTTCTTCAAGCGCGCTTCTTTGACTAACGGTAGCTTCAGTCTCTTTTCGCGTATCACATTGAGGCGCTTGTGCCATCCAGCCCAACGGTATCACACGCTTCGCAGGTTCCTCAGAAGCTCAGCGGCGCCAAAGATGTGCACTTCTTCAGTATCGGCACGTTGCATGGACGCACTTTGGTCGTGTACATGAAAAAGAAGGGCGTAAGTTGTTCCATGTTGTTATCCTGGCTAGCGCTTAACGACGTGACTGTTAGTTGGAAAGTATATTCCGCGTCTTGGAGCCCGTAGGAGATAAGATTAATGAGAGGGTGAAGGCCCCTGGAGGGTTTGGTTCTCGTTTGGGTTTCAAGTCGGCAAAGTCTGAGTGGTTTAGGATATACCGAGTGAGTTAATCCTTGCCTTGCTTATAGGACTTTTGACTGACGATGTTATGTAGGACTTCTTCTTACCATCCGAGTCTTTCGACCTCATCTTCTTGAAAGCCAACATCGCTATCCTATGCGCTAAAGGCTTTGAAATTATGAACCTTAACGAGTACGTTCATCTGCCTGGACGAGACATGGGTTCTAATTGCCGTTTAGATTCAAAAGTGTCACGATTCCACGAGTACCTGATGATGCCAAGTTTGCATCACTGGCAAAACGCTGCGATTCCTGTCGACCTATTGGCATGTTCAGGTCGGCGGAGGACGAGTTCCTGTTATGTTACGATGGTCAGTTTGATTGCGCCTGGTTTGATTAGCGCTGACTACTATGTCTGCAGAGTTCGGTCTCTTCGTGGACAAACATGGGGACCCCAATCGGGCCACGACAGCCGTTGAGTGGGAGGGTACCGCTGATCGCGTCGCCCTCCACATGCCGTACATCCTCCTCTTCGACAGCCGGTTCATCGAAGTGCGGCGTCTGGAGACGGGGCGGCTGGTGCAGATTATCCCGGGCAACGACGTGCGGTGCATCTGGGACGGCCGCGGGGTGAACCTGAACAATCCTGTGACGAGTCCGCCGACGAACGGCGCGGCTGACGACGAGGACATGGTGCAGGACGCGCAGGTGCATGCTGTGATGAACTCGACGGAGGGGGGTCCGCGGACGATGGCGCGGGCTGTTGCGCAGCATGTGTTTGAGCTGCTGCCGACGGTGCCGCTGTACAACCCGGGGGCGCTCAATTCGTCGCAGTCGTACTCGCCGCCTGCGTCGCCGCATCTGAGAGCGTCGATGTCGTGGCGGTCATGAGTTTTCTTTCTTCGCCTTCTTTGGACTGTTTTGTTGGAATTGTGTGTTTTTTTTTCGATTTTCGATCTTTTTGCTTTTTTCATGCACATGCCCCACCTATTTTATCTACTGATACGCGCATAATGTATTTATGGTGTAATAACGGAACAAGAATTGGTCATGCCCGGCTTGGGCGAGCGACATCGATTAGGACGACTGGTCTATTCTATGCGGAGTGAAGGTATGTAAGTGGTATCAGGAATGTTCATGGATAATCTAGGTACTGCGTTGACGATTTGTTGTAAAACCAGATAGGTATTTTTGAGATTCCGAGAAGTCGACCGAGTTGAGTCGGAGAGGGCCGCGTTGAGTCGTTTATCCGCATCTGCGCCTACCGGCTAGGAATACGCGTTTTGTCATGGGAGCGCCGAGCTGCCTACAATCTGTGAGGCACAATCAGGCAACAGTACTCATCATCACCCCGGCTTAAACTTGTCGACAAACTACCTCGTGGGACTCGCCTATACCTGCGCACCGTCACGATTGAATCAAGGCTGACTTGACTTTGAGTCAGACTTTGAGTAACACAACCAATGGTCTTACAGGCTGCCTTCACGACGAGACTCTCCCGATCGGCTTGAGTCGACGATCGAGGTATTAGTTTGAGATGGTGGGGAGAGGCTACATTGAAGGCTTGAGTGTGACTAGAGGGCATTACATTTTCGTACTGTATCTAGATCTACGACAAGGATCGCGAGTCATTCCTCTCAACATTGAGAATTCCACCAACGCCGACAAGCCAGTAAGAGCACTTTGAGAAGCAGCACGGGATGCAGCGCATCGATGGTTGTGCTGTCCAGCATCATCTGCGTTTTCCAGAGGATGGCACCCGCTTGGTCGTCCTGCGAGGAATATGCTCAGAATACAGATGTATGTACGTCGGGGTAGGAAGCGCACCTCGGTAGAAAGCAATTGAAGATGGTGGCTGAACCACCGACCAAACGAGCCGACCTTGAGGGTCTCCCCGGCTATCGGAGTTGTCGTGGACATTCCGTAGTCTATTCATTCATTCATTCGGAAGGCAGAACGAAAAGTCAGAATGGGCGAACCTATCATCTTGGACATATCCCTAGTTGAAGCGAGTGTTAGTGGGACTTTGGAACTATGCACTGGCAACTTGCCAGGCGGGCTTGATCTTGGCGGCCTGCGCCGCGAAGAACTTGTGAGAGAAGTCTGGAGGCATGCGAGTGGCAGTGTTCGGAGCGACTTGGTGAAGAAGTGTATTCAGGCAGGCCACTCCTAACAATGCTTTCGGGCACCCTTGGCTGGCGACGGATTGAACGATTCAATGACGCCGATGTTGGAAACGAGGGACACGCACCCAAAGAATGGATTCAGGCGCGCGACGCTGTCTCCAATGGCGATCCAATTCGACGGCAAGTCGGTCGCGTTCTCGAAATGGGTCCAGTACGATGGCGCTGCCAGTGGGGCTCAGTGATATTTAGATTAAGACGAGGTGCAACTTACGAACGCGAAGACTGCCGCATGTGACGCTGAGCGTGTCTTCGACTTCACTCAGCATATCCAGGTATTGCCAGAACCAGTCCGGAACTGGTTGTTTCATGGAGGTTATATGCTCCCGAATGCCGGCGAGGTTGACAGGTAAGTCGCTCGATCCCCAGGCGCCACAGCACATGAGAACTACACGGCGTATTCATTCGTCAGGCGTTCGGCGTTGACGTTCAAGAACGTCGTAACGCACTGCAGTTTGCTTCGGTCTTGAAGCAGATGAAATGCTTGTTGTCCCCAGGCTCGTTCGGGACGAGCAGGAACACAGCTCCGGCGGGGTTGTATCCGGGCGGCAGGCGTGCTGCGAGAGACGGCGTCACGGTGAGGCGCATAGTTGAATAGTGCATCTTGGGGTCGAACGAGACTTTGAGCCGATCAAGAGACATTTTGCCCTGGTCGCCGCCTGCACGATGTAGCCATTTGATTCCAGCTTGAGTCGATCCAGTACAGTCTGAGCATACTATGCAGTGAGAATCAAGCTCTTCCGAAGTTGAAGGAAGTTTACGAACCGACGACAAGGACCGCTTCAATATTGGAAACGCCATCTTCTGTGCGGACTTGTACTCTGTCCAGATATGTAGGATTCGAGGGATCTCTTTCTACTCCTACAACGGTACCAGTGATCTGGTGAATATTGGGGCACACCACTGGGTCGAGTGTCAAGCGCCTAATCAGCGTTTCCAGGGCCTGGCGCGTCGCGAAGAAAGTCTTGGGCAAATTGTAGAGATATTGCGCGTATGGTACGCGGAGGTATTTTCCCTCGAACTGAGTCCCGAAATCGCCAGCACCAGCTCTGTAAATTTGCGCCGGTCAACAAAAGGCTGGCAGTTTAGTAGTCGCAAGCATACGAACTTGATCCCAGAAACGAGGCATTCGTCGTCGAGATTAGGAAACAGGCGTTTGAACGCAGAGTAGAGAAGAGCATATGATGCTGTGAATGATAATATCTTTCAGTCACGGTCTTGACGCGCCTTATGGCACTCACCATGACAGGCATGATATTGGATCAATCGCGATCGCACTTGTGTTTGGGTCCATGATTCAGTTGTGCGCCCCTCCTCCGTGGATAGCCAAGCCTCGGGCTCGACGATGATAACGCGTTCAAAGTGGTCATGACATACCCGAGCTGTAAGGAGGCCGCCGATGCTAAAGTGCATACATCAGCGCACGTACTAGTAGAAGTCACAAGTTTGGTGAGAGCTGACCTTCCACCGCAAACGACAGCAGTTCCAGGAATCTTGGTCTTCTTTGGAACGCCAAGCGCAGGTAAGTCGTTTATAGCAGTCTGCACGGAGAGCAAGTAGCCGTGAGCGACGCGACAAAGACAGACAATCCCTATGGCGATGAGGAACGTGATGAAAACAGAAGGTGCGACTACGATAAACGCCATGAGAAAACACAGAAAGCTGATAAGCTTTAAGGACGGAGCTTGTAGCTGCATGCTTCTGCCACGCCCATAGATTATCAACATTGCCACATCCCACGGCCCTCGTGGTCCGTGCCCACGTACTAATCTCTCATGGGCGGCGACACTCCGGTGGTTGGGTACACACACGGAAGTATAGAAGCTGAGAGACGTACGTTAACGTTGATGTGAATTCTCATGATACTGGATAGGCCGCATTATCGATGAGGCGCAAACAACCATAGCTGTTCGCACATGACTGATTACTGCTTGACGAATGACATGACTGATTCAGCGATCCCCGAAGTGAACAAGAACATTCAAGACCAACCAGGGAACGTGGAACAAGCAAAACGCAGGAAGTCGTGGCCGTTGTTGGAAGTCATCTGGAACAGAGTAGAGAACACCTGCCAAATTGTCTCAAGAAGCTATCATCTTCTGTTGAACTTCCCCCGACTTGTAGCAACACTGGCAGGGAAAACGTTCCAGAGTAGGTCCTCGTTGTCGACGCTGGAGCAATGTGGGTAAGTGACAAGGTATTCTTTATTGCTTACGACTGAATTAACGTGGTGGTGGATGGATAAACCCACGTCTTGTGAATAAGACGCCGTCGTTATCGGATTCCGAGAGACAAAAGGATCATTTTTATCCAACTTGTTGACTTCGTATCCGCGGTTGTCTGATAGGCCGGAGCATCCAGTTAGGACCTTAAATGCAGGGATGCCTAGCTTGAAAAGTGAGAGACTGTACGAAGGGGAAAAGCGCAGTGGTTAGCATACACGTGCAAATAGACTTTCGCGATGGCCTCGGGTTAACCTCAGGTTGAAATCAGAACTGGTTTAAGGCACGTGGACGGTGGGGTCAAATGTGGCTCGTTAGTTTAAAATTTAAACAATAAGAAAACAGTCCACTCGAAGAAGATAGATAATTGTCGCATTTACAGATGCCCAACCCCCGCTTTTCCTGATCCGAAATCATTATCGCTCTGCTGAAAAATTATCAATATGCCGCTGTGTACGCTTCAGAACTGAGAAACCTACCCCATCCGCGTCAAAGTCCAGATCGGATGCCACCGCCTTGGAAATATGGACCTGGACGCTAGCACCGCCCTGCTCCCGCTGACTAGAGCGCACATTCGACGGTATGGAGTTCATGGGCAAGACGTTTCCAGTCGAGGGAAAGTGCGAGTCTTGCGACGAGGTATAATTCACGGAAGTTCCAACTCCTCCGTTGCCGCTTAACGAAGAGAGGAGAACATTGGCATATCTGTCGATGAAGGTCAGATTACGATACCCGAAACAAGGGCAAGACGGACAGCTTTCCGACCATGAATTGACTACATGAAGAGTTAGCTACCTGAACACGACGAAGAAAGGCTCGGCTTACAACGTGAGGAATATGCCCGTGTTGGGAAGCGCGAGGAACGTCACGAGTTCGAGGATAACCACTACGGCGGTGATGGTTCCAGACTCGATGACGCTAGTAAGCGTTCGATTGAGCATCTTGATAGTAGATTTGAAGGTGACTTTAGAACGAGCTTGAAGTAGCTGTAAGGTAGTATGAGCGTGCGTCGCGTAGGGTAAGAAAATAATGACCAAGTAGACCATGGTCAACGCAATCAGACAATCGCAGATGGCGCCGCTGCTTAACATCACCTATCACAGCGTGAATACGCGAAAACACTAAGATCAAAGAGTGCAAACCTTCGGAATGTCGGCGAGCGCAGGGAGTTCCGCGACGGAAGGTTTGAGAAAGTACTGCGTTGGAGGTTATCGGAGCCGCTGACTTGTCGATACTCGAAACGTACCGAAATAGATACAGCCCAGGACGCTCCACACTGCATTAAACTGGTAATGAGTACGAGTGCGACCATGATGTGGCCCAGTATGTGCTTAGACAGCACTCTGATGCGCCTATAATCAAGTCTTCAGTGAATCGACCATGATACCTTCAGGTAACAACGAACCATGCGAAGAAGAACTGGACCAGTGTTGATGCTAGAAGAATATTGAGTGAGCTAGTGGTATGAGACAGGATGTGACCTACTCATGCTGTCCAGCGCCGGAATGAATGTGCTTGCCCAGGGCGTACTCGCCCATACCAAAGGATTTCCCCAGTTCTCGACTGTGATCGAGTCAGATTGGATTACCGCGATGGAAACAAAATGATGTACGTACTCAACAAAATCCAGCAAGCGATGATAGCGAAGATAATCTGGACCGTTTGAAAAAAGGTCGCAGCATAAACTTCCATCAACCGTTAGTCGTCGGTGTCGAGCTGCGCGACTGGAACGCACCTAAGTAATGGATCCACGTCGGGGCCCGCTGATACCGCTCGGTCCTCCGCCAGTGGTCTGGCCAATGACGCCACGGTCAGCAAACAGTTTTAGTTTCAGGCGGGCGGTACGTACAAATCTGCATGATCAAAACGCCGAACAACAGGAAGTCCACGAACGTCCCGATGAGCTATGAAAGGGATTAGCATACCAACGACATTCAGGGGTTCTTTGTACGAACCACGGGGCCATTACTGGACGAAAGTGAGATACGGCTACGAGTAAAAAGCACAACTTACAAGGTAATGAAAGGCTGCGCAAGAGCCGTTGGTGAGTCCATGACAGCGGAGAGAGTGAAGCTGGGGCATCCTCAAAAGAAATGGAGGCATATAAAAGGCGTGTCATATGAGACCTGCTGAGGGAAAACAAAGCGGACATAAAAGGTGTCTTTGAAACCTCGAGACCTTACATTATAAGGCGAACTATTGACTAGAGAAACCTTCTATAGTGTCATCTGCTTGATTGTAGACATGCCGACTCAAAAATTCGAAGTCCAACAAGACTGGCGTTCGCCGAACAAGACTCGGGCGGGGAACAGTGAATCGATAGTAGTGTGGCATCTTGAGAGCCATCCGGATTACCCATCTTAGACATCGTTATCAAGGTTTGGCTTTCGTGCATGGAAGGTAGGGTTGAGCGGAGCATGTGGTCGTGAACAAGAGAGACAGTCCCAAATGGAGTTGACCCAATGTGTGCCTCTGCCGGCCGCGGTATAAGCCGCGGCGTGACCTCAGGTCTTGGAGCGGAATCAGGGCCCAGACGGACCTTTTTTGTTATTTTGAGCACGACTTTCACCATCGCGTCCTCCATTTGAGGGTCTTCTGCGCCGTGGTAAAACATTTAGCTCTCTAACTGCGACCATGCTCGTTATCTCTCTGCCCTTCGAGGTCTTTTTCTACCGTGGTCGAGGTGTTGTGGCTGAATTTCAAGTCGATGTCCATACCTGGATTAGCCCAATTTCAAGCTGCCCAAGCCTCCGCATGCGTCGCATTTCCGACCTGCAAGGAAATGGATGGCTCATGGACCCCACCTCAGTTCCGGAGGTCCTCACATTGCAGAACAAAGCAGAATAGCAGGCCCTTTGCAGTTTGCAGCATCTAGGAGTCGGACATGTGCAACCGGATGGAGACGCCCCTCATGCAAAAAAACTACACGTGGGCCTCATCAGGGCTCCAATTTGTCTTAAAAACTGTACTACCCTGACCGTACCTCTTGTTCTGCTCAAAGCGAACCTGGTTTCGACGCTCGGCAAAACCCATCAGCACCCTGTCGACGCTCTTCCGCGGGAGCATAAAACCTGAACGCACTATGCCTAGCTCTCCGTCGTTATGGATTCCCCGCTCATCTTCTACCTGTCCGCCTTCACTTCGCTGTGTGTCGTCGCGGTATCCTCATGCCGCCTTCTCCGACGCCGTCTTCTATCTGTTGAAACGGGCATGAACGATCTCCGCTTTCTCGGTGTGAAGACCGATACGAAAATTCCAGGAACCGCTGTGGTCTGTGGTGGAAGGTATGCCGCTTTTATCGCGACTCTATTTCCTAGTGCTAAGGCCTTGAACTTCAAAGCATCGCGGGCCTGCTTACCGCGCGCGCTTGTCATGACCACTTCGAACGCGTTCTCATCGTCGAACCAGAGGCATGGCTCTCCACCGAAGAAGGCCGACTAGTCCATTCTCGGAACCAAACGCAAGCGCGATCGCGTCTAATCCAGTACTCGTCCATTCAGGGTACTAAGATCCTCTTATTGATGATGCGCGTCGCCATGCTTACTAATGTCTACAGCGAATCTGTGCTTTCTATACGCCGGTCTTAGCGCCCTTTTCCCTAACTTCGATGACGCCTGTCACGAATCTGATATTAGGTGCGCCATACTTATATTCGCCCACTCCTCCTGGCAACGCTCATAATGGTACAGCATCGCTCCTGGGGATTATTCGGTCAACTTCTGGGGAACGTTCTACAAAGTTCCTTACGCGCAGTATCTTGGGAACCTTCCGAAAACGTTCTATGCCTCTCGTAAGGCGTTGGAGACGCTGATACGCCGATTGGCGCTCAACCCAAAGAGTTTTCCCAATATCCAGCAGATGGTAGGCACGGTCGTTGGGGTTACCACCGATCCCGCCAAGCCCGGATATCTGCGACAGGTTAGCGTGCGCACGCAAGACGGTATTTTCGACATAGATGCTGCCTTGGTCGTTGGTGAGCACCCTCTTCACACATTTGAGCTTGGGCTAATAATTCGACAGACTGCACCGGACCGACTCAAGCCGGCCTCAAATGGCTACAGCGCGCTGGATTCGGAGCGTCCCTCGACAGCCTCACAGTGAGCTTTGATGCGAAGATGCACTACTCCAGTTGTCGCATGGTCGTGTCGCCATCCCTCGCGAAACGCCTCCCAGTTCCCGGCGGATTCGACAACCTTGGTGGATCAGTCATACAGCTTTTCCCGGATATGCGCAAGGATGGGACCTACTTTGGATGCCTTAAGGACGTTGGTAACGAGGAGATCGGCACTGAGAGTGAGTCATTCCATCTTGATGTCACTTCATTGCTCATGAGAGCGTAGTCTTCCTGTGTTGTGGAGGATGGGGGATCCAGGACCTGCCTCGTAACCTCGCCGGTATTCGCCAGTATGCGGCTTCTATTCATGTTACTCAGCCCATTCCGGGTTGGGTTTGGCAGTTTTTGGATCTGCTGGAGGAGGTTGAGGATACGCTGACGTGTAGTCTGGTTCGCGTTCGTACGTGATTCAGTTCGTTTTTAAGTGATACCTTCATCCTCATTCCACGTCAGCGGCATCGTTCTGGACGCACTTGGAGAGCGCGCCAAGTTTACCTGCGAATTGGATTGCGATTGGCGATAGCGTGTCGCGCGTGAATCCGCTCTTATCGTAAGTCTCTCCTGTATCCGCCGTGCTTCGTCTCACACTTCATTAGGCAAGGATGTCCCAAGGCACTTTTAGGAGTTTTGTCTATGAATACGCTACTGTACAAGATGGACAAAACGAAGGCCATACCTGCCAATTTCTCACGTCAATTTTTCAACGCGCAAGCTGACAAGATTAAGCAACTATGGTAAGACGCCGCGTTCTTCAATAAACAATCACATACTGATTTCTTCACAGGGAGAGTGGGAAGGCACTGGGTTCGTCGATCGTTCGGCGCATCTTAATATCGATCTCACGACATCATGATATTTACAGACTACGGGCGGTCAACGACTGAGCCTGCACGCGGAGAAACGCTTGAAGTTGGATCATTTACGCGGTGGTTCATGCGCCATCTTCAGCTTCTTGCCCTTACGGTAAGTTCACTGTGATATGAGAAGGGCGTGCATTAACCTGTTTGCAACAGGACGACCAGGCTGGGTCTACCATTTGGCATAGCCAGATGATGATAAACAGTACCTCCATTGACGCGCTGCATCCGGTGTTACTCGGGAAAGTGCTTTGGTTGGCCGGCAAGCTCTGGTTGAAGGGCGAGTGAAGCGTGTCGCATGCCATGATGACCATGATATTTAATGTCGCTCATATAATGATACAGTACCTTTGTACTATTTGGACATTCGATACCTTTAATTTCAATTTCATGCCAGTGAGATGTTGCCGTGTGCGTCTCAGACTCAATCTAATTGAATTGGAGTGGTTAGATTCACTACATTTGATGAGGAAAGCTAACGCACCCGATGTCAGACGCCGCAAGATTGAGGAACAAACGGAGCAATCCGTTGTACATATGGCAGGCGAGGCTCCCTACAAGCGGTCAGAAGAGAAAAGCCAAGATGTCGAATTCCGATTACCGTGGAGGGAATGATATTGAATCATCCTTGAGCGTGTCTGAGTTTGGGTCTATGACTGCACAAGAGGTCCCTCCTCAGCGGATAACCAGCTTGGGTTCTATCACAACGACACGCTCAAAGTGGTCGTGGCAAGCCTGAGCGTCCAGGACCAACGCTGCATGACAAGGTGAGCCGCCTGAGATCATGAAGAGGATACCAATGCTACCTTCCGCCACAGACGACGGCCTGTGACAGGAAGCTTTGCCTTTCGTGTGACACCCAGTGAACGTAGAGTCTCAACTGAGAGGAGATGACGCCGTACGACGTGCCACGCAGACCAAAGTGGCAAAGGCGTACAGAGCAGACATTAGAGTACGAATAATGATTGGAGCGTCAGAGGGGACAAATATGACAATGGGTGTGTTTCCAGTTGTACAGGGGTTATCATTCAAGTCATGGCATTTTACGAGGAGATTGTGCGTATCAGACACGAGTCAATCCTCACTGCCACATTCGCCTTCGACAAGAGAACAACAGAAGCAGCGATGACGAAAACGTACTTGGCGCCGGATGAGTGATCAACACCGCAAAGTAAAATGCGCTGGTTCTCGGGAATATTGCTCAAAAGGTTCAAGCTTGAAGCTGAAGCGCCCAGACTGTAATATCTGTCTCTGAGAAGTATGCCCCACCAAGGCGTTTCTCCAACAGAAGGTGGGGAGATCTTTACACGATGACTTCTTTGACGAAGAGTAAAATTTCTTTGTCCTTTTATGAGAAGAACCACAAATGTCGCAGGCGATACTGGCTCAATTCGAGAAACGAGCAGCTTGATACTTCTCTACAATTGAAGTACATTGGCGTTTTATTTGATCGCATACATGGGAACTAATAAATTGACGGGATTTGTACCCCCGCCTCAGACAAACGGCGAAACACAGGCAATGCATGCGCTGTGACGAGCCAGACCTACGAAAATCAGTATAACTAGGCCTGCCGATAATGGTAGCTCGCTCACGCTATACCACCAGTACGCGTCGCGATCAGCCTCTTCTGAATGATAGCGACAGTACTTCCACATTGAAAAGGCGCCCAATAGCGAGAGGATGACGACACCGGGAGAGGCGGCTCCCAATAGTACACCAAGACGGCCGTCCAGGCCAATACTAGGGCAGTAAGCGACCCACGACCGACCCATTGGGGCTCAACGTGGGCGAGCGTGAAGCGCCCGATAGCTGCATCTCCGGCGCGGTCGCGGAAGTCCTGGGCATGTCCCTGCGAAGATTAATACATGGTTAGAGTCAGGTGTCAGCACTTACAGTAGTGGTGTGAATGGTGGCGCTGAAGAACACAGCGACAGCGGAGATCTGAGAGAGCGGTTGGTTGTGATCTAAGAATGAGGCGGCACCCATCAAAACTCAGGTCAATCAGTTCAATTTGAGGCTCACCGAACACGACGTTGGTTCCTGAAATGTAGACGGCGTAACCGATTGCACCCAAGAAGGATTTCATGAACCAGTTCTTCGAAAGACCGCCTTCGTTGTAAACAACGATAGCAATGAAATACGGAATGGTGAAGTGCAAAGTGCCGTGATAGAGACTGTGCGTGAACGTAAGTCCTAGGCTGACGTAGTAGAGATTCTGGGCATCGGCCAACGAGATGCGCCCGGAAACGATAGGTCTAGTTGGCTTAGAAAGTCGATCTTCTTCAAAGCCGATGATCTACACTCTCGATAAGCGTCGACACCATATCATTCTGCCAGAAGGAACGCACCTGGTTCTGTACCTAACGAAGGTCATCAGTGTGAGTCCGTGGAAAGACACAAAACACGGACCTCGAAGGAGAGGACGTGAAGTTCAAGCCAAATTGATGCCTTGTATGAATGCCCGCAGATCGGTAGGCATAGCTAGGACACAGACATCCCGAGCTGATTTAGTTGTCGATCAAGCGGAACTGATGAATGAGGGCGGAAGGAGCGCGTACACTAGGAATGATAACTGGGAGGAGATCTGACTTCGAGAAGAGAAGCACGGTGCACATCATCTGCACACTTTTGCAGACGATGGCATAAACGTAGTTCGTCAAAGTCGAGAGCGGAGAGTATTTCATCTGAGAACGGGGAGAAGACGAGAGAACTGGGGATTACCGCTCGGAACGGGGGACTTTTTATACTGGATGTCCATTCGGGGAGTGTTTCCATTACATAGCAGGGTGAGATTAGAATGCAGATGGCGAACGGCTGGAGGAATTGTGAGAGAATGAAGAAAATGGGTTACTTATTCTTGATGGTAAATCATGATCCTTTAGTGTATTTGGCACGTCACGTCGGGTTGAAACGAGAAAGCAGAGAAGCTACGAGAATTCCAGAGTCCAATTGACGAAAGGTAAGTGCAAGTACTTACTCGTCCCGTATCTGAATGTATTCAGAAAGATTGCGCCGGTTCTTCTGATGGTTCAACGCCGAGCAGCGTGTCTCTTTGGTTTGTGTCCCTACCACTGCGCCAAAGATAAGAAGGGAAGAAGGAAGTGTTACAGTTACAAGACGGATTCCGCTTACGCTAAGTAAGTGTTTAGTCACACCCCAGGGCTCATCCTACGGGAGGAGAGGGTCGGCTAAGTGCCACCAGAGCGTAAACTCGAAGTGCAGCCGGGCATGTTGTCTACGAGGGTCAGAGTAGGAACGCGATGAAGTACACGAGTCATCCCGCAATGCTTCAAGTTGTTAGAACATGATCGTTTACTGTGAAAAACTCGAGGCAGGTTGGATAACGTAAGTAAGGGCGTCTAAGCCGAGATCGGCAGTCACCTTCGAAGGGACTTTAGACTGTCGGTGGCCACAATCATTTGTTGTTGGACTTGCACGAAGTTGAAAACTCATGATAATTGAACCATTTCTCACCTGAGCTTCCACCTCGTTCTGTGACTTCTGTCACCTCCCCACAGCCGACCGGGATTACTGTTTGGAGAAAGGACGGATCCATGAGGAAGAGTGGACAGAAAGATGTAGAATAGGTTTCAGAAAATCTCTAGTTGGTAGTAAATGTATGCGGGCTGCCGTACTACGAGGACCCCTGCACGGGCGCTTGATGTCTTCCC
>JADNRX010001029.1:0-15906 GCA_015501595.1 Hymenopellis radicata | reverse complement strand
CGTCCCCGGTGGCGGGCACGTCCTCATCGTACCGATAGCGCACTACCCCACCCTCAACACCATAGCGCCGGATCTCGCCCCGCCTATATCGAAGAGATCGAGCGGTTCGTCCCAGTTTTGGCTTGCAAATCCCATCGAACTGACTATTCTGCGATAGGTATAAAACTCACTACGTGCAATGTTCGCGAAACACAACATGGCCGCAGTCTTTTTCGAAGTAGGCGTCTGCGGCAGAAGGGCGGACATGCGCATGTACAGGCCGTGCCGATTCCGTTGAATCTCAAGGACACGGGTCGAATCGACGTTTGTCGAAGAGGGCGAGCTGTTGGGCATCGACTTTGAAGAACGAGCGGAGGACGCGCTAGCTTCGTGCTCGAATGGGCGGGGAAGCTACTTTAGGGTTGACCTTCCTGATGGGGGATGATGGTGCATGTATTGAAGGACCATGTTCCATTTAGTATCCAGTTTGGGAGGTTAGTGGTCTTTTTGTCTTGGTGTCTAAATTCTGGGAATTGACTTGGTGCAAAGACAGGTTATCACCACCCTTCTGGGCACGCCAAATCGACATGATTGGAAGGAGTGTACGTTATCTGAAGAGGAAGATCGTGCAGACGCGCAAGCGTTCAAACAGGCATTTGCGCCCTTCGATCCTAGCAGTTGATGTCAATTTCTACATGTAGTATACCCATGCGCGTGTATTCGATGTTTCCTTTGTGCCCGAAATATTGTACAAAACTATATGCTCTTCTTTGCGCGCGTTTCTCTCAAGCCACAGTGGGGGACTCGGGCGGCATCTCATTCTTATCGACACTCTTCTTGTAGCTGAACATTCCAAGGTTAGAGCAGAATAATTCCAAATGATATGCACATACTGATGTCCGAATCCGCTCATGCCGTGCTTTCTAGCTTTCTTAAGGACGCGATCCATTGCATCCAGGCCTATAGGACTGTGTGAGCCTGCAGTCCACCGAATACGGTCACTGACCTTTGTCGAGGTCCTCGAGGGGAGGTCCAAACGAGAGACGCACAAATGAATGGCAAGGCGAGTGGAAGAGGTTGCGGCGGTGCGAAGGGTTGATGTCGAAGAAGATTCCCGGGATGACGATGGTCTGCTCTTTGAGGAGCTCTCGAAGAACGTCTGTCGATGAATCTCCAAGTCAATACTCACGGAGCTATGGTTTACAAAGTGACACCCACAAGACCGTTGTTCAAGGGCTCTGGGAGCTTTTCGAGGTTGAGCCAGATGTAGAACGTGCTGGTCGGCGGATGTCGACGTCGAGGTGCAGCTCGTGCAGACGGGCGAGGACGTGGTCGCGCTTCTTCTTGAAGTGCTTTTGAAGGGCGATCTGGGGAGGAGCTTAATAAAAAAACAATATATACAACCATTGAAAGGAAATTACCTTTTCTGAACGGACGAAAACAGGATCCAAAAGCGGGAGGGCAGCTAAGCTGCATCCTATAAATCGATAAGCCGATGGATTCGAGCATCGGCGGCAAGTGCTCACGGATGATTAGCGCCTCCATCCAAGAATGACCCTGCAGTAGATGTTTAGCAATCGCAGGCGCCACCTAATGTATGTATGGGGTACTCACCAGACTGAGAGAGGGCGGTAACCAAGTTCTTGGGGCCCAGTACCCAACAGACACGCCAACCAGGAAGCCGCCAGTTCTACATGTAAAGATGAATCAGAATCGTTCGATCGGCAACTTTTCAAATCCCAAAGCCGTATACCTTTGTAAGTCCATCGACAATAATCACAGAGTCCTAATAAAAAGCGACGTTTTAATAGTCAATATCCCGAGAGAGCCGATTAGAAGACCGACATCGTTGACATCGTGGATGTATTCCGCAGATGAGATAGACCGCCCGTAATCCCGGTCGTGTTCGGGGTAGATATACCAGGAGTAGAACTGAAGGAAGTGTCAGTGTGATCTGCAAAGTTGACAAGTTGTGGAGACCGGAACCTCGTCAAGAATCACAGTGGTGCCTTCGCGCCCGAGAGAGACCAATTCTTTGAGATCATTACCCCTGCGAATTGTGTGTTAGACACGCGGAACAAAAATAAAAGTAGACGGTTACTTGATGACTTGTCCCGTGGGGTTCCTTGGGTTAGAAGCCAAAATAACGGCCAAGCCTTGAGTACGAATGTCTTTCTATACACGTCAAGGCGTGGGCAATAACAATGGCGTGTCATACCTTTGTCTGTTCGATATCCAACTTGTACTTGTCCTAAAGTGGCGTTCATCAACAAGCGGCAGTGAGACCATTGTTATTTCTTACACGGGGCTCCAAACTTGGAAAAGAACACGTCAATCAAGGAACAAAGGGCGGAAAGATGAAGTTCACTGACGCCGTAGGAACGGGCACGAGCCGTTTGAACGCGCTGAGGACTTGGTCGTAGGCGGTGTAGTCGGGATTTGGTAAGACTGATGCCCATGTGAGTCCACGGCCAACAGTTATGAGCGCGCTCGCCCACGTACTGTGTAAACGTCCCCAATCACAGCTGCAACGCGGGAAAGTCCTGCACGTCCTCCGGGTACGATGCACACGTTCTCGTACGTATACTGGCTGGCTTTCCCCTTCCTGTACGTGTCGTTGTACAAATTAGCAACCGCTCCCGAAGGGCTGTGCAGAACTGAATGAGCGGACATCACGCCACCATCAAGGCCACGCGGGATATACCTTTGACGCCGGTTGTTGGTGCGTATTCCAGCGAGTCGTAGGGAGAGGAATCGAGTTGGGCGAGGGGCTGAATCAGGGATAGGACCCACTCAGGCGCGCCTTGACCGAGGTTAGCCCAAGCATGGGATTCAGCGTAACTGAATCCATTCGCCATGGCGCGATCGGAACAGTAGATGACACCGGTGCTGCCAGGGTGCTCAATTCCGGGCACAGTTTCCTCATCCTGTGGATACACTAAGAATCAAATCATATACAGCAGGAGACGAATTCAGACAGGATTGATGGTCTGTGGGAGGACGCCCTTGGGTTTGTGTCCAGCGGATTGACGAAAGATCTAAGCGTGGCGTTCATGATATTTCCGCGATCGCCTGATCAAAGACATACCTGGTGCGCTCCGATTCTTTCTCGTGTTTGTAGTGCCGGATAACATCCCTAACCTGTTGAACAGCATGAGCAAACGATGAATTATGGGGAAGATGGATATGCATGATGGGAGGAATACTAGGGAAACAGACGGGACCTACCAGATCTTTAAGTCGCGGAGTGCCGGGCCTTGACGTAGTTTGACTGTCAGTCATCCTTCAAACCGTTGTCAAATGAAGTTGCGTCGTTTCTGCGAGATAGATGATTAATGGTCAAGAGCAAGTTACAACCCCACGACACGAGGCTGTTATATCATTGGGCTAAAATTAGGTCAGGTGGTAACGCGCGCATCGCGTGGCTGTCTTTTTTTAGGCCAAGTCGGTGGAATACCTAGACTAAGATACTGACCGTGAAGGCTAGCATGATTTGCCTTCTTCTAGAGCTCTCTCAGAATAGGACTGAGTGTATTGTGAACAGCGGAGCTCCTCGCCGCTGTACGCCAGAGACAGAGTGGAGAAGACATCGGCACTTCAATCTTGTCGTAAGAAAAGGCTTCGCCTGCGGCTGCGGAAAGCCAGGACGTCGCCACGTCTTTCCAATCTAAAATTTCAAGCACCGCTCAAAAGAAGGACGAATGACAGCTTCATCGATACTGCGGCAACTGAAAGGATGGTATCACAATCGATTCGGAACATAAACGTTACACACTCGATGGAGTCCGAAAGAAACCTATAACTCTTGGTAACTAGGTGTGGAGCAGCCACTCTTCCTCGAGGTCCATGTAACAGGCTCTAGGCGATCACGGTTAATCTCCACCTTGAAGATATCAAACCGCTGGTACCCGCCAACAAAGTCGTGGAACTGTTTGGGCTCGATGCACTTTGAGAGGTCCATATCGCAATATGCGATGCCCTCCTTCCCTCTGACCTCATCGCCGATCTGGTTCCCATGGGATCGATGAATAACGACGCGCCGAGTTGGACTCTGTCCAGTATCTCAGCAGATCGTGGGTCCCGAGCGACTAGGAAGTCCCGCATCTCCTGATCCATGAAGCTAGAACATTGATGCCGAAGCACTTGCCCTCAAAGCAGTGGGCGGCACGCGTATACGTGTGGCGGCTACCAAGTCGAAGTTGCCTGCATCATCAGGCTTTCGTGTAGGGAAAAGCGGTGGCCATACTGTCAACGCCGATTTTAGTAAATGCTACTAGTCCATAAAAGGATATGAAAGACTGACGAGAGACATGCAGCTGTTCTCCTTGTGCCATCAAGCGTAACGGGCAAGGGAGTTGCCGTTCTCGCCACATATTAAGCCACCGATGCGGCCCAGGCGTTTTTGTATCCGAAACGTGCAGGCCTGCGCCATCCCCAGGGGACCATGTGAGCTTTTCGTAGAATGTAGGCACGAGCTTTCGATGGTGGTTTAATATGGAACCGTCATCGCCGATGAGAACAGAAGCGTTCCATATACAGCCTATGCTAGCGTGTGATCGCTCGTTAATGCCAACGAAAGCGAAGATGTTGTTTCGCCGGCATGCTTCGCGGATAAGGGCGATTTCGGGTCCATCAATGAAGATTGCCTGTTCCGCGAGCGTGCAGAACAGATCATGGTTCTCAAGGGAGACGAGAGGGCGGACCAGACCGGAAAAGCGGGTATAAAGGTTTCGGGAATACAACGAGACTGTTGAGCGGCGGTCTGTATTAGCAATATGGAACGAAGTAAATGAACACTTACTCGGCCTTGTTAGCGGCGGCCTCTGTTATGAGGGAGATGACCTTTTGTACGGTCTTGGCGGTATCAAGGAATACTGGAGCGACATTGCATGCTAGAAAGTATGTCAGTCAAAGTATAGACGTGGTACGAATGACAGAGGCTGACCGGCGACGCGAACTTTGGGAAGATGAGCAGGCATTTCGAGGAATTGGAGGATGAGGATGAGGAGAACGTATCACCGGTGGTACCTTTTATATCTTGGGAGCACGCATCGAAAGCTCATACAATTGCTCGAGCAATGTGAAATGTCATTAGGAAATATAAGCCTCGGCAAAGCCGTAAACCAACGCCCTTCCGTACAAGAGCTGTAGTCCGCGGACTCCATGTACTTAACATCTCGCCTGATCTGCAACAGAGATGTCAAGATATGTTGGCCCTTGGCACCTGGTGGACGGAGACAAAGTTGCCCAAAACAGTCAAATCCGCATCACATGATCTCCATCAACCAAGAAAGGCCGACGGCAAGCGAGGACTGGACCCTTTTCGTCTTGCCTCCGCCCGTGGTCCTTGGAGTTTTTCTCGACCAACTTTCCAGTTAGTGTGCTTCTTTCTCCTCATCCGTGGCATTCAATGCTGCACTTCCGCGCACATTATTCCTGTCTGTGAATGCACCTCGCTGAGACTTCTAGTTCTCAATCTGCTCGAGCCTCATTGAAGCCTTGAAGGCACCCGCGCCGGATAACGTATCTGTTAGAGTCTTTTCGGCTTGGCGAATCAACGATACTTATGCCTCTTCCCCAAACTCGCGTAGGATGCACGCTGTAGTACTATCGATACGTCAAGCCTAATCCCGCCCGCCGCCACTAATGCAAAGTCTGATAAGCGACGCGTCGACAAACCTCCTATCATACCCCGCAATTACGAACTTGCTTGATTTTATATGGACGAACTCGTCGAGGTGTGGGACTTTTCTCGCCTCTACTAAAATGTCCGTTTCAGGATCCCAGGCTCGTAATGGTCTCCGAGGACGACACTAAATATCCAGAGACCAGTGAAAGTGGATATTCTGACGTGCGTTTACGGAAGACATTTCGCATGTGTCGCTCCACCGTTCGTCATGTTCTGTATCTCATGCCAATCAGTAGGTGAGTTTTGCGTGTCCACCGCCACTATGACTGTAGCCACACACCCTTAGAATCGCTCGAATATCGGCTATGCCGCACTTTTCGGGATTTAGCCTTAACTTGAGCCAACTTAACGTTGTGCTGGCCGCGTTCTACGCTATACGTCGTCGTTGAAGAGCCGGCTAACACTATTCTTAAGCGACGGAGGTAGCCCTAGACCATGCAGTACTCTTATCATGCAGGTGACGTATTACCATTCGTCCCACAATGCCCAGACATTTTTGATTCCTTATTGTCTTCCAGAGCTATCATCGGTACTATGTTGTGGATGGCATTCGTAACTCTCCCTTTTTGTCAGCAGTTCGGGCAATGTTCGGTGTTGGCGAAAGCAGTCCATATTCTGGATCATGTTCCGACCAATGACCTCCGTATCCTTGCCCCTTCGACTTTTCCCAGTTTGTCATTCGACGGATGTTGACCAAATGCAGTCTATCGATTCTCCGCGGACAGGAAGCCTATAACCTTTCAGCCATGTTCATGTCCTATTCGCATTCAGCTTGACCGGCGGTTTTGACGGGACTTCTCTCCCGCCTGACCAATATGACGGACTGGGTGGGAGGACGTTGCTATTAGAGAAGGTGTGTTCCGAGCATGTGTCGTTCAACGTGTCTGACTACAGATAGGACATTCTCATCAGGGAAGTTGACTGACCATCGTCGTCATCGCGCGCTTGTATACAGGTATCAGACGTTCGCGGGAGGTCCAGCTGGTTAACGGAAGACGAAGGACTGGGTGGAAGCGTGCGTCTCAAAGAAGATCCCGACCACATGCCAGGTGCCTCGGGTTTCTCAAGTACTTTCGCCGGCACACTGTATGTTTTGGGTGTTGATGTTGACTGGACTTGATCCACCTGCAGTAAAGTCCAATGTCTGTTCTTCCCAGCTGTCGTTTCACTAATTCGCTTCGGATGGTTCGCTTCCGATGGCGTTTGCTCACCCCATGGGCTTCACAGACTCATCAACGGAATTTCAATGGCTTTATGTCCATCTCGTGTTTCGCGGGTACCTCATTGACAGACGTCAGATTCGGTACCCTATCCCAGGCTTCATTCGCATTCATCATTAGGCTCAGCACGGTGCTGTTGGTGCTGTCGGTGTCTAGGTTTTGTCCCTGTTGCACACGGCATGTTTTCGGTGTTCGCCATCCTCGTCAGAATGTTGACATGGTGTAAGTAATGCAAGTGGGCCCTTGATAGTCGTTGAATAGTGTTGAATAACCAGCCCGCAGTTGTTTCTGATACAACATATCTTCCTGGGAATGAGGTGAATATGTAGATTTTGGACACGCGTCTTATAATACATCTTTGTTCGAACCATTTCGATGGCATGTGCTCTTGTACTTCACGTACTGAGACTACGTGAGTTCATGATTCTAGAAGAGAGGGTGGCTGAGAAGAGAGGGTGGCTGAGCGTGTAAAATGGATATTGATTGGGGCTGCTTCTCAACGTAAGCCTAAATTTACAGAACGTTAAACAATTTCCAAGTCTTTTCAACTTCCAAAATAGACGTGATAGTATCAACAATCATCTTCTCCCAGCCAATATACTCCTTGATACCAAGAGCCTCCTTTGCATAGCTCACATCAGTTGTGGACGGCTCTCCAGGCAGTCCGAGCGCCTCCTCAATAGGCGGAAGCCTTTCCTTCAACTGCGGCATAGCGCGTTCAAGGTACTCCGCCGCCTGCTTCCAGGTGAACCAACCTGCAACTATGACGAAGCGCTTTCTTCCAGCGGGCGGAACCTCAAGCGCCCGTACATGCGCCTTTGCCACATCGCGAACATCGATAGCATGAGGCGCCATTTGAGGTGGGAGTTTACCTCCTTGGATAAGACTGTACGGGAATATGTTGGCACCGAGCCGGGTGGGGTTAGGCGGAGCAGGGAATGTCGATTCTAGGGGCCCATAGACGAATGGAGGATTGACTAGAAATTTTTAAGGTTATGAGGAGACACTGATTGGGGCTACTTATGGTCACGCACTTGTAGCGAGGTCGATGCTAGGGTTTTCGTCCACAAACTGCCACGCTGCTTTCTCGGCCAAGAGTTTAGAAGCAAGGTATATCCATAGAGGGTCGTGTTTCCCACTCAGCGTTTCTTCCTCCGTGACATGGCCCCAGTCTAAGGAAGGAGGCGGTGTCAGTGTGCCACAGAAGTCAAGGACTCGTTCGGCTATCACCTTTGTCGGTCAGAACACGCCCCTGGAAAGCTTGCTTCAGGTCAGCTGTGGTTCGGTTCAAAACGTCGTGGGATTCAAGTTCAACTGAAGCAGCTCACGATCAAGGAGTGTTCCCCAGCTGCTCGTTATGACGACCTTGTGGATGCCTGCCTTCAAAGCGCATTCAAGGACGTTAAGGTTTCCTTCCTTCGCGGACTTTATAATCTGAGTGGGAGTTTAAGAAGCTGTGGCGAATATACTTACGCGCACAGCAACCTCCGGAGACACCTGTCCCGCTAGTGGTGTCGCGGTATGAATAATGGAAGCGACGCCTGTGAGGAGCTCATGCTGAGACAATTAGGCAATGAAAGACAAACTGACTGCCTTGCATGGCCTGGGTCAGATCATCTGTGGCGACATCATCTACAGCGATCAGTGAGAAGTTGGGATGTTTCCCAATTGGTGCATCCTTCAAGGAATCGATCTTTGCGGATCGTGCAGTCCTGCGATTGATGAATTGAGATGCGGCAGAGTATAGCAAAACGTACCCTCGAACAGAGTATCCCTCGTTCAGCAGCAGCGTTATAATGTGAGCGGCGATGAATCCGGTGGCACCGGTAACCTGCAGCAATCGTTCAGTCACGATGCTCGTATCGTGTAAGGAGGATATACAGACTAGGACGAGAGACTGTGCCATGTCAAAGAAGCAGAGAAGCAGAGAGTTAGGGATGGGGGTGGGCGGCTATCCTTTAAATTGGCTAGGTCCATGAGGTTTCAAGTTTGGTTCCCCATAACTATACCGGGAGCCTCGGTGATGAAGGTAATGGATTTGGATGCCCTCATAATCATTGCCGGGCAGGAGACCGAGACAAGGGAAATAGATCTTCAAGGGAGACAGCACACTGAGTAGAGGCGGAATCACTAGAGAAATTGGATACCCTCACCTCTGAGGTAAATCAACGATGCTTCGTGAATTGTATGCGGAGCACTACAGCCTTAGATGCGCCATTACTATACCCGCTCCCCGACGTAGGTCAGGTGCAAACTGTGGCGTTACTTGAATTGGTCTGATTTTATCCGAAGAATGCCGGCAAATTTAAACGTCATGTTCGTGTTCACGACATCGAGCTAGCGCTATATGACCAGGCCGCAGCTGTTTCGGTCTCCTCGACTTTGCCGTCCTGTTGCCGTCGTGTTGGAAATGGTGTTACTTGTGACAATGACATCTGTAACCATAACGCTTGGATCACGTGGACAACTTTTCTTTTCCAGAAACCATCATGATGTTGATTTAGATACAAGTAGAGTGAGTCTCTCAATGCTGGCCACAGCAGTTAACAGACTATCTACTCTAGATGGCATCTTCTGACATTGTTTGTAATTTGCAAGTCCTCACCTTTATCCCAATTCCATTACTAACCTTTTCTGCAGATGTAACAGACAAGTAGCAAAATATACTTGTCCATCTTGCAATGCCCCATATTGTTCGCTGGAATGTTTCCGGAGTCCTACACACGGTGAATGCTCTGAGGGATTTTATCGGAAAGAGATTACGACGGAGGGCGCGACGGCTAAAGCACAGGAGCGAGTGAAGATGATGGAAACGCTCAAGCGGCTGGAGGAGGCGCCGGACGACAGCGACGATGACGAAGAAGAAGAAGAGGATGTGGACGACCGGTTTGCTGGCGTGGACCTCGACGATACGGACGCGCTTTGGCAACGCTTGACGCCGGAGGAGCGCACTCGGTTCCTCGCGTCGCCTTTTTCGGTCTTGTCGTTCACACCGTGGTGGGAGGAAACAGGATCTGAAGCTAAACCGCCGCTGCCGGATATTCCTGCCGCTCTAAAGCCCACCCCTACGATAGGGATTATGCACAATCTGTTCGCCATATCTGTCGCGTACGCCTATACTTGTCGGCACCTTGCAGTAACATCCGTCACGGACTCGGACGAGGCGCCAGTCCTCTTAACCACCTTCCTTCCTTTCCTTACGGAGACCAACTCCACATTGGTATTCGCGTCCGTCGACGATGCTATCACTTCCCTTTCGTCCAAGGATGTTCCCGCATCTGCACTCCTCTCCGACGCATTGGTTCTCCTCCGTCCGCACGTCGTTACAGAAGCCGGGCTCCATCCGCACGATAATGCGTTGCGCATGCTGGGCGATCTGCACGACGCATTTATGAGGAAACCCAAAGTACGGAGGAAGCTCGTATGGTATGCGGCATGCGTAAGGACGTGTGTCGGGAGGCAGAGTATGCTTGGACGGGTCGTGGATATTATTGCTGAACGACAAAAAGTAGTGGATGAGGAGAACAAACACTTGGAGGAGTCGACGTCATGCCTGAAGATAGTCTGATCTTGTATGTTTTGCTCAAATGAGACGGTTCTCGCTAATTGCTCTTCTTGTGCCATAGATTGAGCGAACAGTATTTGGTCCCAAAACATTTCCTCCTTGCTCACTGGAAGAGCCTCTGACTTCTCTTCTCTTCTCTCGTGGATGTTTACACTCGAGATCATAGGCTCTGGCATTTGAACCGGTATGCAGACTTCTCTAACACTTCAATGCAAGTTACTTAACACATGGCTTAGTTTTGTCCAGCCTTTATGGCCCACTTAGCTCGACCGAAGCCGCCTTGGATGTATTCGCGAAAGGCACTGTTTACGGACGCGTCAACGCGGAGGCGCTAGGGCGTACGTGATTAGTGGTCGTACGGTGTTGATCCGAAGCCCCATCATTAAGTGGTTCCCTTACGATCTCTTTAATGGTCCAACAAATGTTTGATATGTATGCAAGGAAGAAACAGTATTATGTCTTTGATCTGACTACCTTGGATGACCAAGTTTTACAACAGTGACGCTTGAATCCCGCTCTCCCTCAGTTGGCGCATGCAATCTAATACCTCAGGCTGGAGGTCGCCGCCCTTCCGAACGCCAACAACGACCGACTTCAACGTTGACCCACCCATTCTTGACTGCAGCATGGGGACCAAGTCTGCCGGCGGCTGTCGATCCGCCGCCCAAACCAACTCCAGCGACTCGAGCTTGTGCAACAATCCGCCCATCTCAGGTGCACTACAGAGAGTGAAGAACTCGGGATCACTGAAAAGCGATGGCCCACGCTTCCTGCCTTCGCAAATCTCGAGGGTTTCCAGCTCGGGCATTACACGCAACAAGGCGACGATCGCGCGCGCAAAGGAGTCATCGAATGGAATGTCCGGGGCTCTCCGAAGTATGCGAAAGGTGAACGCCTTGAGCCTGCATTTCGACCGGATTATGGTGGTGAGAAGCGCGCTTAAGATGTTCTGGCCGCCAATGTTGTTCAGGCCGTCTGGAGTTTTCCGCCAGACCTCCTTGAGGTGCAAAGTACAGCCTACCTCAACGTCCTCCAGGGTAGGTACCGATACTTCTTCAAGGTATTTCGCCAACTTCTTCCTATTCCAGTAAACAGGTGCCAGTACGAGGGACGTAATCTTGTTAACCACAATGGTGGGATGCGGCCAGTGCGAGTAATACGACAGTGTCCGATTTGAATATATTTTCAGTCTCGATTCCTTGCCATCCTCATAGAACTCTTCCGGAATTTGGTTGAGTACGCACAAGTCCGTATTATCCAGAATAATGTCCTCGATCTGTTTCCAAGGAAGACCTTGAACAGGCCAAAAGGCTTCGCCTGAGTCATGGTCATCAAGGTTGGTGAAGCCAAAGACTTTCAATTTAGGGGCGGATTCGAATATTTTCGGAAGGCGAGGTGGAGTGCGAAGGATCTTTGGTACCGTCAACGTAACGGCCTCGAGAAGGATGGGCAAAGCAGGGCCCTATGGGCATCGTCATTCTGCCCTTGCACATATACAGGCTGAAGAGTGCCTTGCAGCAGATCTCCAAAGGCTTCTAGTTCGTGAATAGTGAGGTCAAGGCAGACGTGCTTCCAGCGCGGAAGCGCGTTCAAGATCTTGGTCAATACAGCCTTGAAGTACTTGTCTGTTTCTTCGTATACATTATGGTTCCCGGCGGAAGGACGTTCATCGAGAGGGCCCTTGATGTATATAATCAATGGCAAGCTCCCACTCAGCTCTAGTTGATGGTTAACAATCGCGGGCGAACACTTTTCGGGGCCAAGGTGAATGGTAGTCCAGAGGGAAGGAGTGGTCAGAAGGATGCTACGCCACTGGGAACACACGACAGCAAGGGTGGCCGGAACTTCGTAACGGTTTGGGTCCTCGGGATCAGGAGTGTGGCAGTAATGGATGAATATCATGCATAGCACTTCGGAAGGGAGACGGCGGATGGGAGAGGGCTTGAATAAATTGGCGAGTACGGGTGATGGGGATGTTTAAGACGAGTGTGGCGATCCTCCAATGTCCGTAGCAGGCATTTGGTCCGTTTTGATCTGAGCTTCAAGAACACCTAGCTCTACAGACGGTGCGTGAAGGTCGGTTTCGATCGCCCTTACCTCCCTTTCGGAAGGTGTGCAGAATGCCTTTAAGACGCTGCTGTCATAGAAGGGCGGCATGTACGGCCTGAATGTGATATAATGGTGGCACTTGACGCAAAGTTCAACATGGCTGGTCGCAGATTCAGCCATGAAATTATGGGACAAGAACCTAAATGTGGCGTTATGGATGTGGATGATGGTGGAACGGAAGAAAGGAACGCTGCTGTCACGTCATTTCTTTCGCACTGCCTCATAAGATAATAAAACAAATCACATCTTTAACTTATCGAGATTGTCGGCTTCCTTTCTAAATCAGCAAGTGCTCCGAGTGATCGTGAAATAAATGATGTGACAGCAGCGGTCCTTTCTTCCGTTCCACCATCATCCACTAACGCCACATTGAGGCTCTTGCCCTACAATTTTACGAATAAATCAACAAGCTCATGGCTGCACGAAGCATCTTCATGATGGCCTTTGACTATGTCACGAAAGTAAGTTACAGCTTTCTCTGTCGTTTCCAATTGGGCTGAGTTACACCTAGGCCCTTTTCAATTTGCTGCCTTTCTACTACTCTATCGACATTAACGGATCTACGCAGAAGACAAACGAGCAGCTACGTGGAGCTCTGCAGTCAATGCCACAAGTCTATCCCATTCACGCCTTACGCTCCTCCGTTCCATCACAACAAACGCTTGAAAGCATTCTACACACCTTCTGAAATCGAAGTACGGGCGATCGAGAACGACCTCCTTGCGCCGTCCGCCGAGCTAGCTGGGCTCGCAGATGCGATCGAACGCACTAAATCCTTGCTACAGACATTGGAGGACCGCCACACTCCTCTTAACATCGCCGTCACCCGCACTCGCCAATTCATCGAACCTTCTCCATCCGCCGTCTTCCTGCCGAAGTGCTGTGTATGATATTCACACATTTCTGCCGCACGCCTGTGTCTGGGCACTCAATGCGCTTCGAGAATCCAGTCATCCTTGCTGTGGTGTGCTCACAGTGGCGTACCATTCTTCTCGATACTCCTTTCCTCTGGACGATCATCCATCTCGGGCCTAAGAACCGTGCACCTGTGATGGTCAATCATCAATTGGATCTCAGTGGGAGCCTTCCGCTGTCGCTACACATACAGGGCCCTCTTGATGGACGTCCTTCCGCCGGGAATCACGATGTCTACGAAGAAACGGAAGAATACTTCAAGGCTGTCTTGAGCAGGATCTTTCAAGCGCTTCCACGCTGGAAGGACATTTGCCTTCAAATACCGCTCCATCAACTAGACGATTTCGGAGCTCTGCTGCAAGGCGCTCTTCAGCCTCTAAACTCGCAAGGGCAGGACGATCACCACCGGAGCCCGATTACACCCAATCTGCTTGAGGCCGTTACGTTGAAAGTACCAGATGTCATTCATGACACGCCAACTCGCCTGCCGAAAATATTCGAATCGGCCCCCAAATTCAAATCCTTCTGTTTCTTCAATGAGGATGACTACATGTACTCCGGTGAATCCTTTTGGCCTTCTCAGGGCTTACCTTGGAAACAGCTTGACAGTATCATTCTCGAGCACCAGGACTTGCACGTACTCCACCAGATTCCTGCAGAGTTCTTTTCGCGACGGTAAGGAAGCGGAACTCAAACTCAACTTGCGACATTTGCCTTTCTATAGCCGAACACGCTTGCGAACACGAGTATTGTGGCTAGCAAGTTCACATCCCTCTCGGGCCTGCTCACTGGAATGGCGATTTACCGAGGTATCTCGAAGCACTATACGTGCCTACTCTCAAGGACGTTGAGTAGGTTGCGCCATGCACCCCAGACTCCTGGCGAGAGACTTTAGATGGCCAGAACAACATTGGCTACCCGAACATCTTAGGCCTTTTGGCCGCGATAACCAGATCGAAGTGCATAACTCAAATCGTTCATATTCTACGTCTTCTCGGATGCTCCGCCGACAATGCATTCGACGACTCCTTTGCACGAGCCATCATCGCCTTGTTGCGTGTAATGCCCGAGCTGGAAACCCTCGAGATTCGCGAAGGCAAGGAGCGTGGACCATCGCTTCTCAGTGATCCCGAGTTTTCACTCTCTGCAGTGCACCTGAGACGGGCGGATTGTTGCACAAGCTCGAGTCGCTGGAGTTGGTTTGGGCGGCGGATCGACGGCCGCCGGCAGACTTGGTCCCCATGCTGCAGTCGAGAATGGGCGGGTCGGCGTTGAAGTCGGTTGTCCTTGGCATTCGGAAGGGCGGCGACCTCCAGCCTGAGGTATTAGATTGTATGCGTCAACTGGGAGAGCGGGATCCGAGCGACGTTGTGGTAGTCAACGACGGTCATATAGCGTAGTCATTTTAAATAATACTGTATTTTCGTTGCATAAACATTAAACATTCGTGAATCTATTCAAAGTATCGTAAGGGAACCACTTAATGATGATGCTTCGGGATCAACACCGTACGACCAGTAATCTCGTACGCCCTCAGCTTGTCGATAACCTCATTAACCTTCTCCAGCGGCTCTGTGTTGAAATGCCCTCGAACAGCGCCTTTCGCGAACAGGTCCAAGGCGGCTTCGGTCGAGCTACGTGGGCCGTAAAGGCTGGACAGGACTAAGCTATGTGTTAGCTTGCATTGAAGTGTTCGAAAAGTATGCATACCGGAAATGCCAGAGCCTATGATCTCGAGTGTAGAAAAGGTCATCGATTCTTCCGAGACGCCGACCTACTCGTCGCGTAAGCAATATATGAGAACCTTCTATGAATGTACACACCATGACAGCCTTGGCGTCAGAAGGGTACTTCAAGCCGTTACCCTTGAGCGCGGAGACCGCAAATCCGAAGGCTGTTCAATCTCAATAAGGCTTCAAGGATCGAAAGACTTCTGAGCTGAGATAACGCACTCTGAGTCGTGGCGGCAAAATCGATGGTGATATCCACCGTCAACTTGTTCGCCGTGAGTAACTCGTTCAATGTCGCGAGATCATAAGCAGCCTCAGCGCCGAGCTCAAGCGCGAGTTTGCGGGCTTCAGGCTTGATGTCAACGGCGTACACTGACAGAGGGCTGGTGTGAAAAGGTTGATAAGATTTAGCGAAGGCGAGACATACCAGTGGCACCGTAATGCTTAGCATACTGAAGACCAAGATGACCAAGACCGCCAATGCCGAACATGAGGACCTTGAAGTTCGTGCCCTCTTTGATCTGTCAATAGATGAGCGCCTGTAATAAAAGTATAGGTTAAGAGAAGGAAGCTTACGCCCGCGACATCGTACAGCATGTACGCCGTTGTCGCAGCATCGGATGCCATGGAGGCTCTTCGATGGACACACCTTCGGGCTACACGAACGCTTCATCAAATCCTTTTCGCAGCAGAACTACC
>JADNRX010001028.1:0-15931 GCA_015501595.1 Hymenopellis radicata | reverse complement strand
CAAGGTAACCGTTCAGCTGCGAGCCGTGACTTGACACGGCTTCGGCGAGGTCAGGACAATGTCCACCCTGCCGTGCACGTCAGGACTTTCCCGACTGTCTGAGCCGGTGGCCAAGGGCAAAGCAAGACGTTCTGAAAAGATCATTAGAAATGGAGAGAAGATGGGGAGAATCCGGCTACTTACGCTCCATTTAAAAATGTATATACTTGAGCATCGACTGCGCTACTAGCGGAACACCGAGTGTAACCGCAAAATCGACTCCAGGCAGTCGCAAGGGAGGTACACCCTTTCAAATGCTGGGCTTACATATCGAGAGAATATATCCTAGAGGATCGTGAGCGACGCCGAATGAAAAGCAGAGAGCAAACTTACCGATGGCTCGCCAGTTGTCTCCATGTAACGATAGCTCTGATGAAGTCAACTCGTTACCCGCCCAAGGTAACCGTTCAGCTGCGAGCCGTGACTTGACACGGCTTCGGCGAGGTCAGGACAATGTCCACCCCGCCGTGCACGTCAGGACTTTCCCGACTGTCTGAGCCGGTGGCCAAGGGCAAAGCAAGACGTTCTACAAGAATTATTAGAAATGGAGACAAGATGGGGGGGCTGGGCCTAACGTCGTCATCACAACAGATCTATGGTGAGAAGGCGAAAAAGTTGGTTGACAAATAAGAGTTGGGAAAGTGACACTTACTGCACATGTGGCGTTCAGCTCCCAGCCGGGCTGGTCCTTTTGGTCGTCGCGAAACGTCTTGAATAGTTCTCGTGCACGTTCCCTGCCTTCTGCTTTGCCTAAGACGCCCATACAAGTTTCTATAATGGCCTAGAGAAATCAGGTAAACAGAACTGGTGAGAACGATTGCATACCCGTCGGCGTTGCCCGTCGGAAAAATCAGGCGGGGGAGGTTGAAGCAGCCGCTTGAACGTAGGAGTTAGGACGTCTTTCATCGATATGAAAATAGCTACAAAAATTAACCGTCCACGCAGGATCATGGAGAATGAAATAACACACCGTGGAAGAGTCAAGGAAGAGTAAAGAAGCATGTACAGGGCGTGAGAAGTACATCTACAGATCGGAGAGATCGGCTTATGCCCGGACTGACATAAGCCTTGAGGACTTGTCTTTTACCGTCATGGAGAAACAGCGACGACGCCCACAGGAAGAAAATAAGCCCAACATTCGACAGGGTGTACCTCCCTTACGACTGTCTGGTGCTGATGTTGTGGTTACACTCTGTGTTCCGCTAGGAGCGCAGTCGATGCTCAAGTATCTACATCTTTAAATGAAGCGTAAGTATCCGGATTCTCCCCATCTTCTCTCCATTTCTAATGATCTCTTCAGAACGTCTTGCTTTGCCCTTTGCCACCGGTTCAGCCAGTCGGGCAAGTCCTGACGTGCACGGCAGGGTGGACATTGTCCTGACCTCGCCGAAGCCGTGTCAAGTCACGGCTCGCAGCTGAACGGTTACCTTGGGCGGGTAACGAGTTGACTTCATCAGAGCTATCGTTACATGGAGACAACTGGCGAGCCATCGGTAAGTTTTCTCTCTGCTCTGAATTCGGCGTCGCTCACGATCCTCTAGGATATATTATCTCGGATATGTAAGCCCAGCATTCAATAGGGTTTACCTCCCTTGCGACTGCCTGGAGTCGATTTTGCGGTTACACTCGGTGTTCCGCTAGTAGCGCAGTCGATGCTCAAGTATATACATTTTTAAATGGAGCGTAAGTAGCCGGATTCTCCCCATGTTCTCTCCATTTCTAATGATCTCTTCAGAACGTCTTGCTTTGCCCTTTGCCACCGGTTCAGCCAGTCGGGCAAGTCCTGACGTGCACGGCAGGGTGGACATTGTCCTGGCCTCGCCGCAGTCGTGTCAAGTCACGGCTCGCAGTTGAACGGGTACCTTGGGCGGGTAACACGTTGACTTCATCAGAGTTACATGGAGCAGCGGTGATCAACAACTAGTAAGCCATCGGTAACATTTCTCTCTTCTTTGAATTCGGCTTTGAATTCGGCGTCGCTCACGAATATATTCTCTCGGATATGTAAGCCCAACATTCGACAGGGTGTACCTCCCTTACGACTGTCTGGTGCTGATGTTGCGGTTACACTTGGTGTTCCGCGAGGAGCGCAGTCAGAGTTGGCCACCTACAATGTGAGGATGACGCGTAAGTAGCCGGATTCTCCCCATGTTCTCTCCATTTCTCATAATCCTTTCAGAACGTTTTGCTTTGCCCTTGGTTACCGGTTTAGCCAGTCGGGCAAGTCTTGACGTGCACGGCAGGGTGGACATTGTCCTGGCCTCGCCGAAGCCGTGTCAAGTCACGGTTCGCAGCTGAACGGGTACCTTGGGCGGGTAACACGTTGACTTCATCAGAGTTACATGGAGCAGCGGTGATCAACAACTAGCAAGCCATCAGTAACATTTGTCTCTCGTTTGCTTTTCATCGTCTGGTATGTTCATCAAGGTCTTCAACATTGGCTAACTTGTCCACAGCCTCGACTTTGCCAACGACAAAGACCCTTGTTGAACGAAGATCTTGTTCGACACAGTCTTATACTTTTACAACAGGTATGTCGGTTCTCTCCCCTGTGTTCCTTGGTTATCAATTGAACCTTCCCAGGTCTGCTTAGTGGTTGCCGGCGTGCTCGATAGTACTCTTCTTGGCATCGGTGACTGACTTGTCCAGCATTCCCTCGACAAGTTATAATCATCTCGAGTGAGTCCTCTCCTGGGCCCCGTGCGCTTCTTTTCTTAACTTGTCTTCGCGCAGTCAGGATCCGGACGTCTCTTTTGGCATCTCTTGAGCCGAGAGTAAGTCTTGGTGTCGAACGATGCTTGTTCAGGGTTTGTGACTGATTGCTACAGTCTCGTTTATTCGGATTCAGCGTTCGAAGACTCGGTAAGCGGCGATCTTGATTGTCGGTCTGTTTTCTGGTCACAAAATTGCTTAGGACTCTCAACGCGGCAAGTCGACTCTTGCGGCGGTAAGTGTTCTCCAGCGGGAAAGGGTCTCAGTTCAAATGGTACGTATCGCGACACATTTTTCATGAACCGAATCTGACGGACTTGACAGCGTTACAGACGACGGTCATTGTGGCGGCTTGGATGGAGGTAACACTTTTTGTTGATTCCTACTCGATAGGACTAACAGATTGAAGGAAACCGACTTAATGAGATAGGTAGTACAGAAGGTAAGCTCTTTATGTAGGGTACCATGCTCTCGTGGGACAGATTAGAGTAGGTAGATTATTTGATGTATTGTAAGATGATGTATGGCGCGAGGAGTCGTGGGGTGATCCGAGGTGTTGGATGGCAGGGAGGTGCGCTCCTCTGTCGATGAGTCTGTCTTGTACAAGCTCAAGACTTAGACTACCTTCAGCTTCCGTGGACGTCGTCTCACCATACTCCAGGACGCCAATCTGAGCCCAGGCGGCCCGGTAACAGTAGGCGCAATACATTGGGATGATAGGATTGTGGAGATACTCGGGCAGAAGAAGAAACTGTCTCAGTCGTCATTGGATTCGACGTCGGCGTCGATGTAGAGAAGAAATGGCATCGCGAGTTCGGCCCCGCCCAAGTAAGAACGTCCTACAGCTGAGTGTGACCAAGATCCCAAGCACCTTTGAGAGTGTTCCCTCAACGCATCAACAACTGCCTCCTTCAGGTTTCTGCACTCCAAGTTGACCATTAGCTCCCTCAACCAAGTGTGGATCTGGCCACTACGTCTCGGCTCAATTTTCGTTCATGTCGCAGTCGCGAGAAGGAGGGTATTCCATTGGTAAGTCGTTTTCGTTTGACTTAGTTGTCTTCTCGTCGAGTCTAACTTTGTTCCCAGTCCACGCAACTGTCAAATATGAGCGCATTGGTATGCTCAATCGGTCTCAAAACCTTGGCGCGAATGCCAACCCTTGTCCATCCGAAGGACCGCTCGCCCGCTTATTTTGGACCGCATCGACGAGAGGATTCTGAGTAGGCGATACCGGGTATATCTCGCAGATATAACTTCTCGCGCAGAGAAGACGAGGCGAGATGTTGGTTGGGGCCAGATTTTCCCGGTAATACCATATTTGCGGTTTCTCAACGAGCCCTGTACTCATCGACTTCAGCTACCTGGGCTACCGCTTTGTCATTGTCCATCTCTTCGACGCCCGTTTCTCTATCTCAAAGGTTCCAACGAGCTCTTCCACCGCTTTCTTCGATGCCAGTTTCTCAACGAGCCCTGTCCTCAAAGACCTCAGCTCAAACCACCGCCGCTTTGTCGACGCCCTTTTCTTCGACGCCCGTTTCTCGATCTCAAAGGCTTTTAAAGAAACTCTTGCTGTTGACACACGTCTCTTCGGGTTTTTCTTGTGCAGTATCCGCCTTTGTGGCTCCCGTTATTCTAACTATGCCTTTACCAGTGCCGGTACTTTAATAATGCTAGTCAAAGAGACATAAAAACGGCTCCTCTCCCCACATAGCCAAATCCATTTACAACGCGATACAGTGTTACGCCATACTATAGTGCATTCGAGTACTCTGTCTCCAACTCGGTGATCATCGATGCTCGGTTGTGGGCCAGCAGAAAACTCTTCCTTAGCTCATACCACCTCTTACGGTTTTGTGTGTACATGTAGACTTCCCGCACTTTGTCGTTCCAGCTGACAGAATATGGCGGGCATTGATGCACCGAACCGAACCATGCCCCCTCGCCTCCATTAGCCTACAATTAGACAGTCTGTAAATGTGGATTCTGAATCTTATGGTACACACACCTCTTTATCATGACCCGTTTTCTCTCCAGGCTTTCCGAGGAAAGGAACCATTGAAACAATTCTTGCTCCGTCCTTCATTAGTGGGAGAAGGGTAGTACGAATCCTGCTATTCAGAGTCATGCCGGTGTGATCCTGCTCATCGAACATAACATTGTTGATGAATATAACATCGGCTCCTTGCAACAAGGAACGGCACTCCAGGTCATGTAGCATGTCACCTTGGCGTAGTACGACCCCATCGGCTTTCATGTGATGGGCTCGAGTTTGTTGCAGAAGATAGTTGATGAACGAGTGCCCGACTTCCACTGTTGTTGTCACCAACTCGATTCCAAAGCTCCGGCAGCCTTTCATCAGGGCGACATAGAATACAACGTTGCCCACTCCAGCACCTAGGTCGACAAAGGACGTTGTTTCATCCATGGGGATCAAGCTAAACATATAGTCCAGGAAAGTTGCGGTGGCTTCCCCATAAGTCTTTATCCTCTGCGGCGCACGGGTCAGCAGCTTGGAATGGAAGAGGACGAGGCGTTGGTACGACTGCTCGTAAATATGCCGTTTGAAGCCTTGACTGGTCTCCACTTCACCCGTGGAAAGAGAGTCCAGTACGTGCTGTAGGTCTGACAGGGTACGTAGAACCGTTGCAAAACTGGCGCCCTGCAAGGCCTGAAGTAGCAGGTCGTATCGCATCTGCATTATAATTCAGCGTCAAGTATTTGAAATGATTGGCAACTCACTTTTCCCTCACTATGAGATTCAAAGTCTAGAGAACTATCAGTTTACCAACCTCATTGCGAGGCAGTAGGATACATACCTTTACATATGACACGTATGCTTTCTTTGATGTCCCAGAATGGACAATAGATCCTCTCCTGCCCAGTGAGTAATAGGAATCTACTCACTCCCGGTCAGATAGTAAGTATAAGCAGATCAGCCAACTTACCGTTCATGATAGTTCGCCGCAGGAATCCTGATACAGACTTCGGGGTTTGCTTCGTCTTCGAAAGCTATCAAAGTCAATTACTCGCGCGCCAGGTTCCAAAATTTTAATCCTCACAAGAGCGGTAGTATTGCCGATTAGTGTCGACGATCATCCACGAAGTATTGAGAACAGTTTTGACCGTCGCTGGCGTAGGGGGGTTCCGGGCTGTGCTGATACCCGATCCTGTCGAAGTGACGTTCCTCCTCGAACTAGTATACGCAACGGCGCGTTCTTGATGGCTGAAAGATGTACTTAACGTGAATTTCTTGAACATATACTTCATGTCAGAAATATCTTCCGGCATCCATTGAACGAAGGTGTATTGCCTCATGTTTTGAGGGACTTCAATCGCTCTTAAGGGTAGAGTCTGTGTTGAAGCGAAGCAGAGACTGGGGCTCTGGGGCTGCAGGATCAAGTGAGTGGAATCATCGAGGAAGGCAAGGGAGACTTACTCGGTAATAATTTGTTTCCCGCTCACTATGTGCCAGAGGAGGTAGTATCGACGTCTGGCTATTCTTTTCCTGCCCACTTCCACCAGAAGGAGGGCGAACTGGTCGCATGTAGTGGTTTCTTCCCAGGCCACTGTTACTGTGAAGAACGCGAGAAATAGAATCATCCGTTCTGCGTCTCTTATTGCTAGGAGACGCGGTATAATGATCCGAAGCATCGTGCCGTAGTAGAGGGATCGAAGGTTTATAATAATCACCACGTCCACTGCCCCTAGTTGAAGGGAAGATCGCGATCGGGCGTGTGTAGTGGTCCATGATCTCATGAGGGCTAACGTGTGGGAGGGTAGTGGATCTGTAATGCACCAGTCCAGGCTTGCCGACTTCACGGTCGATGTCGCGGTCGCCAACAGAGGGAAGACAGGGACCATTTCTTGGAGGGCTGTCGACAGTCTAAAATACAATTGTAACTCAGCATATACTTCGCTTAATTGGGTTACGTACCAGCTGCTTCATCTCGTGCCAAAAAGGCTGAGCAGAAAAGGACACGACTGTTTGTCGGTGCTTGGCTGCTTGTCCATGTTTGGCAACTGTTTGTGCTTGTTATCTACGTGCTACGAGTACTAACAAGATGTTTATCAAGGTAAGCTTTCATTTGAATCATCCAAAAATGTTTCTTGGCTCACCGTGCATTAGGCTTTGACGAGCTCACATGTTGATGTTTCTGAGGCTTGGTTACTTCTGTAACCAGTGAGCCTCGTTTAATGGTGAGTGCGAATCCTTCGTGGCACGTAAACTGTATTGATTTGATGATGCTCGACGGTCATAGGGTGGGATTGCGCACCTTGTTGGAGACTTCTGGTGTTCGAGGGAGGCGCTGTTAATGCTGGAGACGTGGGCGGAGATGTTGACGCGCCGCCCAAGTCATAACTCAGGTAAGTTTTACCGCTTCACACTCATTTCTCCATCTCAACGAAGTTTTAGGTTCATTTATGTCGGCGCAGCCTCACACTACCTACACGCTCTGTATCTACATCGTATTAGAATTGACTCTATCTACCTCTGCTTCCGCGCGCTTAAGGCGCGAAAATCTCAGCTCACATGACCCGCAGCCTCCCCCGAACTCGACGAGCGCGCAAAGCGGGCCACGACTGCGGCGAGGCCAGGACAATGTCCACCCTGCCGTGCACGTCAGGACTTTCCCGACTGTCTGAACCGGTGGCCAAGCGCAAAGCAAGACGTTCTACAAGAATTATTAGAAATGGAGACAAGATGGGGGGAGAATCCGGCTACTTACGCTTCATCCTCACATTGTAGGCAGCCGACTGCTCCTCGCGGAACAAGGTCCTAACTCACATGCGCAGGGAGCTCATGCAGCCTGCTGCGTGGTCGGAACTTTTGTCACACGAAGAGTTCATGTCTGCGTACCGCGATGGCGTACTTGTAGAATGCTTTGATGGCATCTTGCGACGTCTTTTCCCCAGGTTCTTCTGCTATTCGGCTGACTACGTCGAAAAGTAAGTGTTAATTTTCATCTTGTTGGACCAGCTAATCGTTGTACAGGGCGTTACTATCGAGTATTCGATTCTTGGGGCAGTGCCCGTGTCCGCGGTGCATGGTCCGAAAGAAGGGCAACATCGCCATGTGGAGGGGGTTCTGAAGTTGCACACTGTTGCAACTACACCAAATTTGGTGTTGGGTGCGATAATCCCCTCGCCTCAACTAAGTCGTCAGAGGGCAATTGAACCCCCTCCGAATCACCAAATTTCCGTCTCTTGTCTAACATTCTATTCTCTCCCTCGTCATTCGTTTGGCTTCCTCTGGCAGCATTATGCTAATGTTAGAGCGCGGCGCGCTGCAAGGACCATTCGACGTCATCGAACCCCCCACTACGCTGTGCCGACTCCCTTCTCTACGCACACCCGACACCCGAATCGTCAATCTTCAGCCTCGGTTACCCCCGACTCCCTTCTCTGCGCTGTGAACCACTTCCATATTTGCTGCGCCTTCAGCGAGAAGATCTACCCAGTCACGGTGAGACCGAGTCGATATCAGTTTAGTTTCTTTCATTTTCATGTTGCTGTACATTTTTGCGCCCCTGGCAGCTTGGGGCATATTAGAATGTCCGTAGATAGTGCGTGACACAAATGGGACTTAATGGTCTGCTGTCGCTTGTATTCATCATTCACAACCCTCCCAACAATGTATCCCGACTCATTTCTAAGCATCGTCAATCTTTAACGCCCAACACCTGAACCTTCACCCTCCTACGCCTGATGCCACTTCCATGATGCCCGAATCCGACTCGCTTCTCTACCCTCTCAACCTTGCCACATTCGCGAACGTCACGGTAATGGCAGTGATGTCCTAAACTGAATGTGTTTAAGTACGCGTACATTCTCTGAAAACAATGCTCCCGGTGCCGGTAAATCAAAGCGGAGCGAAGCGAAGCCAGTGCTTGTAAAAAAGGAACACGCTGTCCTTGTTCAAGTTTCAAGACCGAAGACGAAGGAATCCTGCTGTCATTGACAGAGTCAGAAACTGCGCATAGAAACAACTTTATATGGATTCAAGTCACCATGGGGGGAACTGCGAAAACCGGATAACTGTCTCCACCAACGTATTTGGTCATGATCAAACTCGACGTCACCCTAATAGAGAGGTCCATCCCCTCGTCAATCAGTGTATCGAAGATGCGCCTTTCCTCTTCATTGAACGCATCCGCAACCATCACCCAAGCACTGTCCCGGAATATGGCCTCGCTCGTGTTCAGATACCATGCATGTACAGCAAAGTGGCATCTTTTAAGCCTTGCTAGGCTGAGAGTATCGTCTCCTTGCCACCGGGTCTTGACCGTCGAAGCAAAACTACCGACAGGCCCAAAATAAGGTAGCCTCTGCGAGTCAAGGTCGTCTAACACCCGAATGTCAAGAGACGAAAGGAGGGGGAGAAAAGTGACAGATTCGGTAGGCACGACCTCAAGGAATTTCATGAGCGCCACTATTTGTTCCTGGTCTCTAACATCCGTTTCATCGCCAATGCAAACGTGAAGATCAAGGAAGGTGAGATTCTGTGTCTGGGACAGGATAGAAAGGAGAGTTCGGTCCGGTGAGGCAGCAAGTGGCACAGCGTCAAGGGAGAGCCTGGTGAGGGTGCCCAAACAATTGGAACGCATGAGTAGTTGTTTGAACGAATACAGAATGTCAGAGTGAATTGAGGTAGGATTCTGATTAAGGAACACCTCTTGTAGACTAGGAAGCGTGAGAGCGTCAATGACGGACACCGACGTGGCATTGAGCCTACGCATATTCGAACAGGTGATCGGGGCGTACGGCGATTCGTTCTCATTGTCTTCCGAATCCCAGTAAGGTGTAGAGAGAACCTCGAGCGATGGACACTTTCCAATCAAACTCATACATTCTCTGCGCTCCTCCTCGCTTCCATTGATCAGGTCCATATCATCAAGGTCTAGCTCCGTGATTTGATCCCACGGAAATTCGACGCCCACTGTACTTCCTCCAGCCAGAGTCAATTTGGTAAGACAAGGACAATCTTCGAAGACAGATGACACTGATTTTTCTCCCAGCCCGAGCGGAGCGAACGCAAAATAAATGGCCAACGACTCGAGGCGAGGAAGCTGATTATGAAGTGGTGCATAGAGTGTATTCCAACCACCCTGCGAAAATGACAAATGTGCCTCCCGCCACCGGTATGATTCGGCGAAGATAATGTTGAGCATGAGCTTTAGGATCAGGGGATCCGGATTAGAATCGGGGGTCCATCTGTATTCGCTCAGAGATACGTCAAGTGGACCCTGACGGGAACGCTGAAGAACTGCCTCCAGGCATCGCACATCTGCTTCCTGCTGCGCCTCTTGCGGAAGACAAAGCTTTATAGTGGACCAAAACGAATGAAGGGACAAAGCGATGTTGCGCCATCTCTGGCAGACGTGACTGAGCTTCCATATGGACCCAGATGCATTGAACGCATTGAACATACGAGGCGATGTATAAAGGAATATTTTCGACCAGATTTCCGAGGGGAGAGTGCGATGCAAGGAAATGAGGTTGCTGTACTTCTTCTGGATGTTCATCAACCTCTCTCGCTCTTCTTCCATGGACCTGATGGCCTGATGAAGAGATGCGACTTTGGAATCAATGGATGACATGTCATCAGAGATAGTGGGTAAGACCGTGTGTCGGATGTGCGAGATCTGCTCGTCCGTTGCTGGGAAATTCGTGGTACGGAGCAGTTCGAGGAGCACAGAGCTCTGGTATTCCTCTTCGTGATGGAGACTCCGTCTGGTGAAGGCACCATAACTGCTGCATTCTGACGCAATCTGCTGCATCGCGGACGAAGGCCGACTCCAGCAGCGAGAAATTTGCTGACTAAAAGAAATGGTAACGACGTGTTTCCGAAGGCGTAAATACATACCTAGATGCCCTATGAGATGGCAGATTCCTCGTACTGATAGACGGATTGAGTGGGAGCGTCAGAAACCCCAATGACCCGGCCGAGGATGGTGGTTGGAAGAAGCCTTGGGAGATCGTGATCGACCAGCATTTGGTCTCGTTGATCACAAGCTAATAATGTTGCTGCGACAACACATGCAAATTGGAATTGATAAACAAGAACACAAAGAAGTAAAGGGAGGACCACATGTACATGGAAATGAAGCCTGAAGCAGCATTGAGATTTATTGTACATATTGAACATCGTAGATCATCAACAAGAATGCTGGCCGTGCAATGTTTAATCCTGCATGTGACGAAACGGTCAATCGCTATCGAATCGTTTATTATCACGCAACGTACATTGAAGCCAAGGCGTCAATCGAGTCAGCCATGCTCGTTGTCGTCGTCGTCGTCGAATGCAGAATGAGAAAGTGTCACATGCCGACGCCGCCGCCGATGTGGGCTCTCATGCTCGTAAACGGATTTCTGAGCCGGCCAGATTCTTGACGTTGCGCATTCTAGAGGCCATCTCTAGACATTTCAGACGTTACCGAACAGGGCCTAAGTTGTACAGCCTGACTCCTTCACGCCAACGAGCTCCAGAAGATTGCGCTTTAGTAAGCCGATCTCCACTGGATATTCCTTCGCCAAACCGAAGACGGCGGACACACATTTGACGAACTCCAGCAGCGGAACGACCATTTGAAGGTAGGACCCAGGATGGGGAAGTCGAACTCGCCTGTCTGCTACTCATTCAACTGCACATCCTTATGCCGACCTTGAATATTACTAACGACTTTGAGCATCTTTCGAGTGAGTCGACGAGCTAGAAGCGGCCGGATTACGCTGGCCTCGTTTTCCTTATTGGTGTTCTTCTGGGTCTCCTCGGACGTGTAATTCGCCGCTGACGCAGGGGAATACTTGTCTCTTAGTTCGCTTTCCAGTGCAGAAGAACTGTACGATGGACGCAAAGTCTTCTCGGAAGAAGGGTGGAAGGAGCTGTGCAATGTTTCAGTGCATGTCAATTTCGAGATCGACTTCTGCCCACCATACTCGACGAGCGTCCTTGACATGCTTCTGTTCTCCGCGAGAGCTCGACAAGTTCGTCATCGTCGAAGGTCTCTGCTTTTGTGAAAAGGATGTTCAACCACCGATTCGCTACTTCGGCGACGGTCGCGTAACATTCTTGGGTAGTCGAGCCAAGCAGGAAGTTCTCGGAGATTTCTGTCAGAAAGTGCTTGATGAGCTGTAGCTCTCCACGTCGAAGCCCTTCAGAGAACCGTTATCGTTGAACACCGCATAACGTTTTTTTTTTCAACAGCTTGTCTTCTTCCTTCGACGATGGGAGGATCATGGCCTTGTATGCGAAAAAGATAGTTTTTTCGCTGTGGACGTCGTACCTTCCCGTCTCGGATTCAGATCATGGTACGGTGGTTGGCGGTATGTTGAGGGTCTTCGCTTTAGCCTAGCCTCCAGGTTGCGGTGCTTGAGGGACACGTGAGCGCGAGATGCGTGAGATGCATGAGATGTAGGTGACTTCATGCCCTTGTACGATGCTTACCCACCTTTTTCACGCGCGACGCCTAGCTAGCGGGCCACTACTCTCAAAACCGTCATGTTCCTCTGTCTCTCGCCTCCTCGCGTCTCGCTGCAAACATCTAACGGACACAGTAGGTATATCAAGAAATTGTCAAAAGGGAAAGATCTCACCTGACGATAAGGACCTCGGCCAAAAACCTGTACTAGGCGAGATCTTCTGAGTAATATTCTAGGGCAAATTGGATAGTGGGGGAAATAACCATGCACGGTCGATAGTCCCTACGGAAGTCCAGCGACGTTTGGTGCGCTCAGCGCTACTCCCAAGAGCATAACGACGCATGACCTTCGTTAAGGAACATCGGAAGGACCCAGACGATCCTCTAAAGGACGGTAAGTTGATGAAGAAATTGATCGTAACGACGAGCAGTGCGACATGGCCTACATCTCGTAGGAACATCCTCACGGCAATGCCCTTAGATTTATCTCAAAGGGCCGAAGCAGTCGGCGCCATGATCCTCTTCTGGAACATACCCAGGCATATCTCCGAAGATCAGACGACGTCCAGTGGGTCAGCCGCTACGCCCAGGAGCATAACGACGGCATAAGCGTCATTCTCGAGCATCACCTCGACTCCTTGCACGTCGCTGTGGGAACTGAGCAATCACCTAGATCTAAAGGGAAAGTGTTAGTTCCAGAAGAAATTGATTAAATTCGTGAATCTCAGCAAACATGCAACAGAAGTTCGGCGAGACGACATGCAGTCCCTAGACGACACCTCCAGGGTAATTTCCTGCGAGATATCAGGTAGCCCATGAACCGCCGCCAGAATCCCAACATCGTTATAGATCTGACGGCGGGGCGACATAGTATGGAATTGGTCAGTGGACGACCAGACAGTTTGAATCATGCTGAAGTCTCGGCAAGTAGTGGGGTCTGGAAAATACTTGAATCGTTAGTATATGGAAATGACAATGAATGTGGCAAAGGATAGCTGGGCGTGAGAAGTATTTCCCATCACTGATCTACAGATCGGAGAGATCGGCTTACTTATGCCCGGACTGACATAAGCCTTGAGGACTTGTCTTTTGCCTTCATGGACAAACAGCGACGACGCCCGCAGGAAGAAAATTAGTCCAGCATTCGATAGGGTTTACCTCCCTGTTGAATGCCTGGTGCTGATGTTGCGGTTACACTTGGTGTTCCGCGAGTAGCAGTCGGCTGCCTACAATGTGAGGATGAAGCGTAAGTAGCCGGATTCTCCCCCCATCTTGTCTCCATTTCTAATAATTCTTGTAGAACGTCTTGCTTTGCGCTTGGCCACCGGTTCAGACAGTCGGGAAAGTCCTGACGTGCACGGCAGGGTGGACATTGTCCTGACCTCGCCGAAGCCGTGTCAAGTCACGGCTCGCAGCTGAACGGGTCCCTTGGGCGGGTAACGAGTTGACTTCATCGGAGCTTTCGTTACATGGAGACAACTGGCGAGCCATCGGTAAGTTTGCTCTCTGCTCTGAATTCGGCGTCGCTCACGATCCTTTAGGATATATTATCTCGGATATGTAAGCCCAGCATTCAATAGGGTTTACCTCCCTGTTGAATGCCTGGTGCTGATGTTGCGGTTACACTTGGTGTTCCGCGAGTAGCAGTCGGCTGCCTACAATGTGAGGATGAAGCGTAAGTAGCCGGATTCTCCCCCATCTTGTCTCCATTTCTGATAATTCTTGTAGAACGTCTTGCTTTGCGCTTGGCCGCCGGCTCAGACAGTCGGGAAAGTCCTGACGTGCACGGCAGGGTGGACATTGTCCTGACCTCGCCGAAGCCGTGTCAAGTCACGGCTCGCAGCTGAACGGTTACCTTGGGCGGGTAACGAGTTGACTTCATCAGAGCTATCGTTACATGGAGACAACTGGCGAGCCATCGGTAAGTTTGCTCTCTGCTCTGAATTCGGCGTCGCTCACGATCCTTTAGGATATATTATCTCGGATATGTAAGCCCAGCATTCGATAGGGTTTACCTCCCTGTTGAATGCCTGGTGCTGATGTTGCGGTTACACTTGGTGTTCCGCGAGTAGCAGTCGGCTGCCTACAATGTGAGGATGAAGCGTAAGTAGCCGGATTCTCCCCCCATCTTGTCTCCATTTCTAATAATTCTTGTAGAACGTCTTGCTTTGCGCTTGGCCACCGGTTCAGACAGTCGGGAAAGTCCTGACGTGCACGGCAGGGTGGACATTGTCCTGACCTCGCCGAAGCCGTGTCAAGTCACGGCTCGCAGCTGAACGGGTCCCTTGGGCGGGTAACGAGTTGACTTCATCGAGCTTTCGTTACATGGAGACAACTGGCGAGCCATCGGTAAGTTTGCTCTCTGCTCTGAATTCGGCGTCGCTCACGATCCTTTAGGATATATTATCTCGGATATGTAAGCCCAGCATTCAATAGGGTTTACCTCCCTGTTGAATGCCTGGTGCTGATGTTGCGGTTACACTTGGTGTTCCGCGAGTAGCAGTCGGCTGCCTACAATGTGAGGATGAAGCGTAAGTAGCCGGATTCTCCCCCCATCTTGTCTCCATTTCTGATAATTCTTGTAGAACGTCTTGCTTTGCGCTTGGCCGCCGGCTCAGACAGTCGGGAAAGTCCTGACGTGCACGGCAGGGTGGACATTGTCCTGACCTCGCCGAAGCCGTGTCAAGTCACGGCTCGCAGCTGAACGGTTACCTTGGGCGGGTAACGAGTTGACTTCATCAGAGCTATCGTTACATGGAGACAAACTGGCGAGCCATCGGTAAGTTTGCTCTCTGCTCTGAATTCGGCGTCGCTCACGATCCTTTAGGATATATTATCTCGGATATGTAAGCCCAGCATTCAATAGGGTTTACCTCCCTGTTGAATGCCTGGTGCTGATGTTGCGGTTACACTTGGTGTTCCGCGAGTAGCAGTCGGCTGCCTACAATGTGAGGATGAAGCGTAAGTAGCCGGATTCTCCCCCCATCTTGTCTCCATTTCTGATAATTCTTGTAGAACGTCTTGCTTTGCGCTTGGCCGCCGGCTCAGACAGTCGGGAAAGTCCTGACGTGCACGGCAGGGTGGACATTGTCCTGACCTCGCCGAAGCCGTGTCAAGTCACGGCTCGCAGCTGAACGGTTACCTTTGGGCGGGTAACGAGTTGACTTCATCAGAGCTATCGTTACATGGAGACAACTGGCGAGCCATCGGTAAGTTTGCTCTCTGCTCTTCATTCGGCGTCGCTCACGATCCTCTAGGATATATTATCTCGGATATGTAAGCCCAGCATTCGAAAGGGTGTACCTCCCTTTTGAATGCCTGGTGCTGATGTTGCGGTTACACTTGGTGTTCCGCGAGGAGCAGTCGGCTGCTTACAATGTGAGGATGAAGCGCCCACGCTGAGGGATGAATTCCGGATATCAGCCTATGTCAACGGACTGACGTACGTACCGCACTTTATCGTAAATAAGTACATTATCAGTAAAGTAGTCGTAGACTAAAATGTGTGAAATGAAGAATCAGACATAGTTGAGACGGTGGTGGCGGTAAGGCTTGCCCTTCATCTCAAGTTGTTTGAGGTCTGTGGCAGGGGGCATGGATCTAGAGTGTGTGGTACCATGAGTTGAGCGTTCTCCAAGGAGTAGAGTAGAGTAATTGGCAATGACCTTACCTTCTCAAAACGGGACAATGAAATGGTAATTAGTACCCGCACACACACAAGTCTTGCACCACCTTCATTCCCAGCAATCTCTGCCTACTTA